>ML271841.1:35738-115137 GCA_005239495.1 Nicotiana undulata | reverse complement strand
AGCATGTACATTGGGGTTTTGAACCCCTCAGTTCCAAGGTTGAAGCCGTTACTTACCTTGAAATCGGCTCAACTCTACTCCGCCGGGCCCTTTCCTCGAGAATCGGCCTCCAAATGCTCCAAAGCTATCAATAATCAATTACATAGTGTCACAATGTGCTAAGGAACAATCCCCCAATCAAAATTTAGCAAAAATACCAAAAATCCCGAATTCGGTCAAAACCCGGCCCTCGAGCCCACGTCTCGAAAGTCATAAATTTTCAAAATATTAGGTTCCTTGTCTTTTCCCGAGTCTAACCATACCAAGAACACGAAAATCGGACCTCAAATGGTCCTCCAATTCCCCCATTCTTCTTCTCTTAAACCCAAGCCCTAACCACCATTTTTCTACTGTTTTTACCAAAGATTTCAACCTAAAATCGTTCTTAATGCACAATATAACGAGTTTTGAGTCCAAGAAACTTACCTCCTTGAAGAAACAACGAAATCCCTCTTCAAACCCCTTCAAAACCTCCAACCTTTGTATAAAAATGGTGAAAGAAGACAAACTTCGTGAAAGCTGCCTTTTATAGGTTCTGCCCAGGCATTTCCGCAATAGTGGTGCTTTTCTCGCACCTGCGACTCCGCAGGTGCGACCTTTCAACCGCACCTGCGAAAACCACTCAAGTTGCCCAGCTCCCACACCCGCGATACTTTTCCCGCGCTTGCGACATCGCAGGTGCGGACCTCCATCCGCCCTTGCGACCTCTTTCGCACCTGCGGCCTCTTTATCGCAACAGCGGGCCCGCAGCGGCGACATATTGACCGCACCAGCGGTTCTTCACTTAAAACCAAGAACCCACACCAGCGACATCATCCCGCGCACCTGCGGCCTCGCAGGTGCGATCTTCCTTCCGCCCCAGCGACCAAACCTCGCACCTGCGCCATCCTTTTCGCGCCTGCGATATCCGAACTTGCGGCCCAAGCATCACAGGTGCGATCGCACCAGCAACAGCAGCTTCATCTGCATTTCACGTTCCAAATTTCTCCGTTTAACGCCCGAAATCAAAACCCGAGCCCCTCGGGACCCCAACCAAACATACCAACATACCAAACATGGTTATTCAAACTTTGTCGAGCCATAAAAACACCAAAAACAACATCAAAACTATAAATTCTCATCCAATTCAAGCCTATGATTTCCAAAAACTTCCGAAACACACATTTGATAAAAAAACCAACCAAACCATCTCTGAATGACCTGAAATTTTGCGGGAAAGTACAAAATGACATAACGAGGCTACAGTAACTCTCGGAATCCCATTCCGACCCTCGGATCAAAATCTCGCCTATCAACCGGAATTCGCCAAAATACTAACTTCGCCAATTCAAGCCTAAATCTACACTGGGCACCCTAAAAATATTCTGAACACACTCCTAAGTCCCAATTCACCTAACGAAGTTATCCGAACCATAAAACCCGCATTCCGAGGTCGTTTACCAATAAGTCAACTCCGGGTTGACTTTTCCAACTCTAAAGCTCTTGTTAGAGACTAAGTGTCTCAATCCACTCTATTTTAACTCCGAACCCGAACCAACCAACCCCAACACTTCATGAACAGTCTAACCGAGCTACTACAAGACATAAATAAGGGAATAGATGCGTATACTACATAACGACGGACCGGGTCGTTACAATATGCTTGGGCTATAATTGCAAAGTCATTACAATTATAGCCAAAAGATGCCAATTTGGCTAATTATGAAATAATTTGGTTTAAATAAGACCATAAATAATAAACTAAATCAAGAAATGCTTTTGAAATCATTTATGATGCAATTTTGTAATTATTTATTTGAAATAAAATGCTGGATAAATTAATAAAAATATAAAAAAATTATGGAAAAATATCAATTGCTATTAATGCATGATTTTGAAGGTATATATGCAATTTTAAAATATTTTGGAAAAAATTGGGTATCAACAGGTACTAGGGCCGGCGTGAAGTCAGCCACGAAGTCTGCCAAGATTTGAGACTTGATGGTTGTTCGGGGTCGATATTCAATATCGTACCCGCTGATTTCTACAGCCTATTTGGCCAACCGTCCCGAAATCTCGAGCTTATGCAAAATATTTTGAAGTGGATAAGTTGTTATAACACATATGGGATGACATTGAGAGTATGGTTTTAGTTTCCTAGAGGCGCTTATCAAAGCGAGCACCAATATTTCTAGATGGGAATACCTAGTTTCGGCCTCATTTAAGGTCCGACTAACGTAATAGATAAGGAATTGCATACCTCGTTCCTCTAATACCAAGACTCCACTTACCGCTACCTCTGGTACTACTAGATACAAGTAAAGTTGTTCGTCTGCCCTCGGCATGTGGACCAGTGACGGGCTCGATAAGTATCGTTTAAGCTCCTCCAAGGCCTGCTGGCATTCCAGAGTCTATATGAAATTATTATTCTTCTTCAACAATGAGAAGAATTGATGACTCTTGTCGGAGGACCTCGAGATGAATTGCCCAGGGTGGCTATGCGCCCTGTTAACCTTTGCACGACCTTTACGTTGTCTACTCCTATGATGTCCTCGATAACTTTGATTTTGTCGGTATTGATCTCGATTACTCAATTGGATACCATAAAGCCGCGGAATTTTCTAGATCCGACCCCGAACGCGCATTTTTCTGGGTTGAGCTTCATGTTGTATTTCTTCAATATACTGAAAGTTTCATGAAAATGCTTCAAATGGTCCTCTGCTCGCAGGGACTTAACTAGCATGTCATCAATATAAAATTCCATATATTTCCCTATTTGTTCTTCAAACATCCAGTGTACTAGGCGTTGATAGGTTGCACCATCATTTTTTAATCCGAATAACATTACATTATAGCAGTAGGTACCATATCTGGTGATGAACAAGGTCTTTTCCTGATCTTCTAGGTTCATTTGTATTTGGTTGTACCCGGAATAGGCATCGAGAAAACTGAGGATCTTGTGGCCGACCAAGGCATCTATCATGCGATCGATATTAGGCAAAGGAAAAGAATCCTTGGGGCATGCTTTATGTAGATCTTTGTAATATACACACATTCTAAGTTTTTTCCCCTTCTTAGGTATTGCTACTACGTTTGCTAACCATTCGGGATATTTTACTTCTCGGATGGACCCTATTTTAAGAAGTTTGGTTACCTCGTCTTGATGAAAGCATGTTTGGCCTCGGACTAGGGTCTTCTTTTTTGCTTCACCGAATGGAACTTCGCGTCCAGGCTTAGCTTATGGGTGGTGATTTCCGGTGGAATCCCTGTCATATCCAGGTGGGACCAAGGAAAGCAATCCATGTTGGTTTTAAGAAATTGAATAAGTTTTCTCCTAAGCTCGGGAGTTAGCCCCATTCCTAGGTATACCTTTCGTTCGGGCTGATGTTCAGCCAGTATGACTTGTTCCAGCTCTTTTACCGTTGACTTGGTGGCGTTAGAATCATCGGGGTCTATGAAGGATAGAAGGACCCCATAATCATCATCCTCTCCAGTCCCTTACTTCTCTGGCTGAGTCGAGGCTGGTGTTTGTGGTTGCTATTTTCCCTTCGTATCTAACCTCATCGTCTATGAGAGTGTTGATATCGATATTACTTTGTCGACGACAAACATATCCTTGACGGCGGGTTGCTCCCCATATACTATTTTGGATCCCTCTAGTGTCGGGAATTTTAGAACTTGGTGAAGGGTCGAGGGCACTGCCCTCATGTTGCGGATCCGCGGCCTCCCAAACGGGGTGTTATTCCTCATATCGCCCTCGATCACATGGAACTTCATCTCTTGGATGGTCCCGGCCACGTTCACTAGCAAAGTTTTCTCGCCTTTGGTGGTTTCGTATGCCATGTTGAAGCCGTTTAGTACTCGTGTCGTGGACACAACCTGATCGTGTAGGCCGAGTTGCTCTGCGACCCTCGATCGAATGATGTTGGTCGAGCTACCTGGATCAATTAAAACACATTTAACTTGAGTCTTATTCATAAGTACAAATATTACCAATGCTTCGTTGTAGGGTTGTATGATCCCTTCTGCATCCTCATCATTGAAAGACAAGGTTCCTTTTGGTACGTAATCCCGAATTCGCTTCTCCCTCATGATCGACACCTTGGTGCATTTTAATACTTGTCCTCGAGGAATATCGACCCCTCCAACAATTGTGTGAATCACGTGTTATGGTTCTTCTTGCTCATTCTGTCTGTTGGAATCTCTGTTTCTGAAGTGATTATTGCCTCGATCACTTAAGAATCTCGAAGATGCCCGTCGTTGAACAACCGGGTTACTTCCTCCCTCAGCTGTCTGCAATCTTCTATTATATGGCCATGGGTTCCATGATACTTGCACATCTGGTTGGGATTTCTCTAGGCTAGATTAATCTGCAGAGGTCGAGGCCATCTAGTATCCTTGATGCGTCCGATATCCGATACGATGGCGGATGCATCAACATTGAAACTATATTCTAACAGCGTGGTGTTTCTTTGCGTCCGGCATTCCTGTCGAAACCATTCTTGCTCATGAGCCTTCGAGAGCTCTGGCCTCGATCATTTCTCCTTCCGCCTTGAACAGGGTTGTGCCCAGGTCCGTTGCCTTTACGATCTCCATTATATGGCTAGTAACGATCCCTGTTCGATCCTGGCTCTCGATCGATGTCCCTTTTGACTCTGTCGACGAACTTCTTTGAATCCAAACCCTTCAAAATCGATGGTGCCCCCGAGATTTGATCAACCTTAAAATTATAGGTTTCCACCTTCTTGTCATTCGCTTCAATTTTCTTTTCCCCCGATTCAACTAGTTTTTTTAGTTCTTCGTGCATCTTCATGATTGCAGGGTCGGTCCTTGATTAATTTACGTTCGATCTCCAGGACACCGATTCAGACATCTGAACAATTTCCTGAGACGGCTCGGGCTCGATCATGCTAGGTGCATGGTTCTGGTTCTGGAGTTGTGCTATTGCAGCTTGTTGAGCCTGCAACATTTCGAATATCACCCGAAGGATGATTCCGCCTTCTTCACCGCCCTGTGCGCTCTAACCGGCTGATCGAACATCTCTACGAACGCTAACCTCAGGATCAACGACCAAATTTGCCTTAATGGCAACATGAAAGCTGACGTCGATTGGATCTGCGGCTGGAACTCCATCAAGGTCATCAGAGGTACTTCATTTTCTGGGGCGGCTATGTTGTCGTTTTCGTCAAGGAGACCGAGGCCATTGTCCATGTGTATGGGTGTTGCTTGAGAGTTCGACATGTTGACCTTGGAATCAAAAGATACTCACAAGAACAAGTATAAAATAGTGTGTGTTACGAATGTTAGTACCAGGCAATCTCTATTATCCTTAGTCCCACGGTGGATGCTAAACTGTTTACCCTAAAAACGGATAACAATTGAATTTGTACGTGGTTTTCAGGACACGTGATTTTACTTGGCAGAAACTGAGAAAATATGTAAATTTATATTGAAATTAACTGTAAATAGAAATAAACGCAAACCAAATGAGATGTATAGCTTTGTCCCTCCAGCTAGGTCACCCTCGAACCAAATAAATATTCTTCTGAAAAATATGAATAAAGTAACAGAGTATTGAGAGCTTAAGAGAAATGTAGTATATTGCTTTGTGTTACGTGAATATGATGATTTTACAAATGATCAGACCCCCTTTATATAGTAGGGGAGTCCTACTTATGTTACAACTCTAAATACAGTTAGAAATCCCATATTTGGCTAATTAATCAGCCTCAACCCGATACGTGCCGAGATTTCCGCCGTGATCCTTGCTTGATTACGGATATTTCGGCTTACTGTTACTTGACTAGGTAAACTTCCATCGGTCTTGCTCGATCTCTATTTTGCTTGGTCTCGATCTTGGCCATCTCAACCTTGATCGGTCTCTGGATTACGAGCTCATCAATCTAACATCGCACTATGGCTCGATATAACACGAGGTCGAACCTTGACCTATCATGATCCAGCCTCGATTAGTCATAAGAAGAGCAAGACTGTTATGACCGTATACACAGATAATCTCAGATAATATTTATCATGATTAAAGTTAGTTACCCGTCGGTAGTTTAATGTTTACACTATCGGAGGTCAATTGAGATCCTAATAGTCAAAAGCCACTTGAACTGATGGACTAGTCTACCTTCTTAATACTGCAAACAGTCATAAACGAATTATTTTTTTGCGAATTTCCAGCTATGTCCATTTATAAATAGTTTATTATAAAAATTGACCAGTTAATAAAATATTACTAATATTAGCCAATTAGCTTTTTGTTGCCAAAAAAAGTCAAAATATGCTCCCTTTTTGGTGGGGTTTATTAGAGTAGATTGGGTACATTTTAAGGAGTTTGAATCTCAGTTTTGAAATGATTTGGTGGAGTTTTGAGGTGGTTTGAATTGAAAATTTGAAGTAGAAGATGAACATGAAAAAAAATGATAAGTGTATCGCACTGTGTATTATTTGTGTATGACATATGTATCATGTTTGTATCAAATGTGTATCACATGTATATTCTAGTTACCTTTGTGTGTGATACATGCGTGATATATGTTTGATACATGTATCGCAGAAGAATTTTTTGAACTCAATTTTAACTACGAATTTTAATATCAGATCAGTACAAATCACATCCAATCTTCCTCAAATTTTATATATTGACTCATCAATATGTTTTCAATGAATTTCAACCATACCCATTGCAAAATGTCCTTTTTTGCATTTTTTTGTATTTCATCACCTTGTTTGCTACCTCATCCATGAAATTTTGCTTAGATTTTTACTTTTATTTTTAGTATTTCATCACCTTGTTTGCTACCTCATCCATGAAATTTCCTTTCGATCTTGCATCTAATGTTGCTGATCACGCTTAAAAATATGGAAGGACATCTTTGTATGTGATTCTTGGGAGTTCAGAACCAAAGTGTGGTTCTTTTGGACACAAGAAACCGAAATAGGTGAAAAAAAATTGGTAACTTTTCTATGTATAACGTCCTTTTAAAGGGCGCTATACTTTAACGTCAATTTTGTCCGTTAAAGTATAGTGCGATAAATATCCGCGCTATACCCGGTATTTGGATTTTAGCGCATAGCGCTCAAAAGAAATGCGCTATACTTTGAAAATTTCCTCATGTACGGTCACTATGCTATGTACTGTCAAAGTCTTCATTCTCATTTTCATTTTTTCTTTTCATTTCCAACTCACCTTTAATCCTTTCTTTCTTTTTAATTTTCTTCTCTATTTTCATTAAGTTCTTTTCTCTCTACTTTGAAAATTATATTTTCTAAAAATATTTTTCAAAAAAAATACGTTTGTTGATAAATAATTTATGCTAATTAATTTAAAATAACTTTTGAATAGTAATTAGTGTTTGACCTAGTTTTTAAAAGTTATTTCTAAGTATATATTTTTAAATAATTTTTAAAAATATATTTTTGCGAAGAAGCTACTTTTTCTGCTTATCAAAAATTCCTTCTGCTTCTACTCAAAAGTATTTTTTTTTGTTCCTTCTAACATCTTGTTTGGATGGTTGTTACATATCATGAAATGTGTTGCTTTACGTAATGATAGATTTGATGTGGTCGCGTTGTTACCTTGTCTTTTCTCTTAGTTCACCCTTCATTATTATTAAATAATTCTATTTTATCATATACCCTATCTTTTTCTATAATTATTTTACCCCATATCATAATTTTTCTTTATAATATTGCAAACTTATTCTTCATATTGTTGGTGCGTGATATCATGAAACAATGGCATACGATACTATTTATCCAAATATTGTAACAACCATCCAAAGAAGATGTTAGAAGGAACAAAAAAAATACTTTTGAGTAGAACCAGAAGGAATTTTTGATAAGCAGAAAAGTAGTTTCTTCCCAAAAAATACTTAGAAATAACTTTTAAAAACTAGGTCAAACACTAATTACTGTTCAAAAGTTATTTTAAATTAATTAGCACAAATTATTTATCAACAAACGTATTTTTTTTGAAAAATATTTTTAAAAAATATAATTTTCAAAGTAGAGAGAAAAGAACTAATGAAAATAGAGAAGACAATTGAAAAGAAAGAAAGGATTAAAGGTGAGTTGGAAATGAAAAGAAAAAAAGAAAATAAAAATGAAGACTTTGACAGTACATAAGATTGTGACAGTACGGGAGGAAATTTTCAAAGTATAACGCATTTCTTTACATAGAAAAGTTATCAATTTTTTCTCCACCTATTTCGGTTTTTTGTATCCAAAAGAACCACATTTGAGAGAAAAATCTTATTATTTAGATTTTTGAATTTTATATTGCTTGACTATTTTTGGTGAGTTTATAGTTAATGACTAAAGGTCGTTGAGATGGGACTTATTTGAGATATTTACGTAAGATTCTCTATTTTGTTTTTTACTACACTTTAAAGTTTAGTGACTTTTTTCTGAAAAGAGATTAGTTTCCTGCCGTGTGGTGGCAGAAACCATATAAAAATTTGGTGACTTCGAATTAATGGTTAGATATTTTTGTCCATTAAATTACGTAACATTTTACTAGTTTTTAAAATGAAATTTAATACTCCTAGGAGTATAGAAGTGTGTAACGTCGGTGTGATAGAAAAGAATGGGAATGCTCATTATAGGAATCAAAGATGACGATCTATATTCTACAACTTTCACATTAATTATTGTATAGCTCCATCACACAAACAAAGAGTATAAAAAGTGCACAGAGCAGTACGTAGTAATTGATGATAGTGAGTAGGGCTGTGCACGGATCGGATTGGATCGGATTTAGCACATTTCGGATTCGGATTTCGGATTTCGGATTCTAGAAAATGCAATCCGAATCCGATCCGAATTATATCGGATCGGATTCGGATTTTAAAGTTTGGATCGGATCGGATTTCGGATCGTAAATGCCTCAATGTTGCCAACTAATATGTATATTTTCTTTGTAAAAGAGGCAATGCATTAAGAAAAATTCATGTTTATACAATTATGAGAGTACTATGGTGCCAATATAGCTAACTCTAGAAATTGTGAAGGTAATAACTTGGAGGAAGATGTAAAGAAAGTACTGACTATCCGAAATTAAAGTGTAGTATTTATACATTGCCTAATAATTTCGGATTTCGGATCGGATCGGATTAAAATATACCAATCCGAATCCGATCCGAAATCCGAAATTTTTATAAACACAATCCGAAATCCGGTCCAATCCGAAATCCGAAATCCGAAATTGAATGGATCGGTTCGGATTTCGGATATCCGATCCAAATGAACAGCCCTAATAGTGAGCCATGGCTTACATTCCACCGCACAAGAGACAAATAAAAGGTTCGCCGTCGCCGAAGCCAACTCCGGCGCCGGAATCTTTGGTAACATCTTTAAGGAAAAACCTGAATATCAAGCAAAAACATTTGGGCGGGAAAAACATCGTTTACGCTAATGATGCAGTATCGAAATGGTTCACCATTGGATTAGCTCATAATTCTCAGTTTTCGTCCCTTGTGAGGCTCCAACCTGTTCCACCAGAGTCCTTTGAGCGCAAATCAGTCCAAAATCCACACTCTTTGGTTCTAATCGAAGGTACTACTTAAATGTGCTTCGTTATCTGTTATTGTAGCTTTAGTGATGGTACTTAAGAGAGTTTTAATTTTTTCGGGTTTTTATCGGCTCGGTGGGTACTATATATTTTTGGATCGTGACGTACAATTCCTATTCACTACTCTTTACTAAGTAATACGTACACTTTTCAACGTGAAGCAAGATTTACTTTTGTCTTTTCAATGTGTCAAATGTTTGATGGAAAAAGCTGATGATATGACAAAAGTAAAGCCAGATTTAATAGCTCGTTTTGGAAAAATTCTCTTTTATGGGTTAGCGTTCTTCATTTCACATGCTATGCTTTATCGTCGTGTTACTGATTTCCTCTGAAAGACATCATCATGCATGTGCCCGTTTAATTCAAATACATATTTTATCCATCAGCCTTGTCCCCAAATCCCTCTTACACACCTGTTAAATACGGGAATAATATTACACACCCTATGTCAATTATACACCACTTCGGTGTTTGATAATATCTGCTTAAAGATTGCTATTAATTACACAGATTATATTTTTTTATTTAATTTAAAAAGGAAATATATAAAAAGGGAAAAATTGAAAAAGAACTTAATATCAGATGATTTTTTTAGTTTTTACGCGCCTCCTTTACGTGTAATACACGCGTGTGACACATGGAAAAAGAGGTGTGTAATTGACACCCTTTTAAAAGTTTAGTGTGTAATATTATTCCTGTATTTAATAAGTGTGTAAGAGGGATTTGAGTACAAAATTCATAGGTAAAGTTTGTATTTTGCCTATTTATTAAGAGTGTCTCCTAAAAATAGAGTGGCTGTTTCTCCTAGTCAATTACCCCATATATTCACCCCCTTTTGGCTCACAAATAATAAAAAAGTTCGATGAAGTGAAACTGGGATAACACATGGCTCAATGTTTTTGACTCCCTGACACTATCGAATGTTCCCGTTGGGAAAATGCATGACTATATGTAAAATATTTTTAAAAAAAATTGGTGTAGAGTTTAGGCTAATAAATCATTAGTTTATGTGCTATATTGTCTTCAGATAACCAAGGAACAAAGTCTTTATTAGTTGGGTAATCTTTTTTGTATGTTTGTCATTAGGCAGGTTAGGTTGTATCGAAGATATCAATGATGTATTTTCTTCCAACAAACTTATTAGAAGTTATCTTTTTTATCAATTGTTTGCCTTGTGTTGAAGCGTGAGACCATATCATCTAAAAATTTGAAAACTGTTTGAGAAAGCATACTTTTGGTTACTTAGTTATGCTTTCAATTTGGCCCCTCACATGATGCATGTCTCCTAGTTGTATTACTTTAAGAAAACAATTAATCAATTACCTCATTCCTAAACTAGTTAGATTTGGTTATATGAATCCTCTGGATACATTCTGCTCTCACCGTGTTAATTTTCTTCTATTACTACTAAATCTTTTCTTGTACGGCACCTTAGGAGTTCTCTAAACTAGAGAGTCTCTATATTGCAAATTTTTCATACATGGATATACAAGTCTTGGCAAAATAGGCTTTTGGCGAACACCAAGCCTAATGTAATTATAGCAATAACAACTACTCCTTCATCCTACATGGTTAGTATTGCTTTTTTAGTTCCTAACTTGCATTATACTTTGTGTCTAAGTCCACTTTGATTCCAAGAGGTTATAATTTTTTTCCCATGTGATTTTAGATCTACCTCGTCTTGATATAGCATCTTTAATCATTATAATTTCTATATGGAGGTCTAAACAAGATACGATTAACTATCTAAGGCGGCGTTTCCTCATTTTATTCTCAATACATGCAATGTTCATCCATCTAACTTCCACATTTTTACGACTTTCATCCTATAGATAGATCTTAGAGGCCTTACATTCACTCTTCTATAATATTTTTAGTATCAGCTGTTCTGAGCATTGAATTCATATGACTTCTTGAAGGGAAATAAAATCTTAATATTAACGAGATCTAGAGGAATCAATTTTCTAATTTAAATCAGTTGTCTCGTTGTTTTCTTTCTTTTATATGAAGACAGAGATTTGCTCAGTATGCAATCTTTATTTCCTACAAGATTAGAGAAAATTTCCCCTTTTTACTTTGCATAGGGGGAAGGGTGGAGGTTTATTTTTAGGAGCCAACTATAGCATACATCATGGTTATTTTCAATCCAAAATTCTATTTCTATACTGTGGTTGCTATCAAGGAATGATATTTGGTCAAGGAATGAACATAGACAACTATATCCTTCAAACTTTTGAATTCTGATATTTTTATACCCTATGCTGTTTTGTAGCATCAGTACCTTTTTTTATGTATTAATAGTGATATTATATGTCAATAGCCTCATATATTTCATGTATCACACACTTTTTTTCGTAGTATTTAAGCATTATTAAATACTTTTCAAATTCTTTGTGATGCAGGAGTTCTTCAATTTTTCAAGAATCCCTGAAAAGTAACCCGCTGGGTGAATCAACTTGGACTTGAATATGTGCAAGAGAAAGAATTATACTATTTAACGGTATATTTTAATCTTCAAACAAATGTCTTCCTCCTCTTGTATTGGTTATTTTAGCTCTATTCTTGTTAGAATATATGATAAATATATTCTGACAGATTGTATATATCATCTTTGCTAGGTGTATATTTAGTTCCTAATATATATCTAGTTAGGTTCCTTAATTATAGCCTAATTATACTCTTGTATTTGGTGTATATAAACTGATTATTCTAAGGAAATCAAGCAAGGGATTAATCTCTTTCATGGTATCAGATTTCTAGGGAAAGATCCTCCTTCACCTTTCTCGGTCTTCCGCAGCCTCCGCCCTTCTCTTCTCCTTCTTCCTCTCTTCTCAATCACCATGTCTGACTCAAAATCTTCTTTTCATCCTGCTCTTGCTGTATCCAACATCAAGAACCATGTTCCCATCACTCTTGAGATGGAGAACGTACAATATTCCACATGGGCGGAACTCTTTAAGATTCACACACGATCCCATAGAGTAATTGATCATATTATTCCTCCTGCGACGGGCAAGGAGACACTGCCTCAAAAAGAGGAGGAGGAAGAACTTTGGTCAACTCTTGACGCTACCGTTCTACAGTGGCTTTACGCTACTATATCTCATGATCTTTTACATACAATTCTTGAACCCGACACCACGGCAATGGAGGCTTGGAATAGATTGCGTGACATATTCCAGGATAACAAACACTCTCGTGTTGTCACCCTTGAGTACGACTTCACTCATGTAGACATGGCAGATTTTCCGAATGTCTCTGCCTATTGTCAACATCTCAAATCTCTGGCGGATCAACTCAAGAATGTCGGCTCTCCCGTCGACAACAATAGACTCGTTCTTCAACTGGTCTCTGGCCTTACCGAGCCCTACAAAGGTGTGGCCACTCTTATTCGCCAACGTGAACCTTTGCCCCAATTTTATCAAGCCCGTTCGATGCTCACTCTTGAAGAGGCTGGCCTTGCTAAGAAGGCGGCCCGTAGCTCCTCATCTGCCATGGTTGCTCGCTATTCGGATGGCTCTCATGATGTTTCTGATCATTCATCTTCCAACCGCAATACTAATGGTGGGAAGAGGAACCACAACCGCAGCACTAATGGAGGGAAAAATCGTGGCAACAATGGTGGTCGTGGAGGCGGCAGAGGGGTACCAGCAGTGGGGGTAATGCAGGCCGTGGTGGTCAGATTGGCGGCGGCAACAGCCGCGGTGGTGGGCAGCAGCCAGCAGGGCAGCACCCTCCGCCCTATACTCCATGGTCTGGCGGGCAGCAGTGGCCTTGGATGGCACCGTGGGCTCCTTGGGCTATACCACCGTGTCCATACCCTTCTAATTCATGGGCCAGACCTACCTATGGACAGCAACAACAATCACACTCGGGTATACTTGGACCCCGACCCCAGCAGGCCTACACAGCAGCCCCAACTCCAACGGATATTGAAGCAGCAATGCATACTCTTGGTATCACTCCTCCGGATGCAAATTGGTACATGGACACAGGTGCCACTTCTCACATGACATCCACACAAGCTAACCTCACGTCTTATTTTAATAAGAGCAAGAAACGTGGTATAATTGTTGGTAATGGTCAATCAATTCCAATTCAGGGCTACGGTTACACGAAATTGTCTTCCCCGTGTCGTCGCTTACAATTAAACAATGTCTTTCATGCCCCTCACCTTGTTAAAAATTTGGTGTCAGTCCGAAAATTTACAATTGATAACTCTGTCTCTGTTAATTTTGATCCCTTTGGATTTTCTGTGAAGGACTTTCAGACGGGGAGGCTGGTAATGAGGTGTGACAGTCGGGGAGAGCTTAATACAATTTAAAGACTTTTACACACCAAGTATGTAGAGTTCCTAGATTGATTGTGTTGCTTTCCAGGTTGAATAATTGCTTAGTGATTTAGTACCAGGGATGATGTTTAAGGAAATAGGAAGCTATACATATCACCAAAAAAGACTAGAGTCATGATTTGCTTTTTGGCTACTGCATGAATCTGCCTTTCCGTTGAATCCATCCAAATCTTGTGTATTCAAAGAATATTTAGAGTAGGTCATGTTAATATATGGTATCAACTTGCATGTGCCGCAGAAATACAAATGATTTCATGCAGTGCCCCTTCTTTTTGAATTCTTGAGCCTTCCTGTTTTATTTTCTGAATTGCTACTGAAATAGTTGATTTGATTTACATTCGTTTACCAAAAATGCAGAAGCAAACAGTCGAAGAAAACGTGATGCTTAAAATGCTCGAAGAGAACTTGAAGTTGATCTGGAATCACTGCTTGTTAGATGGTTCTTCGAGCTGACCATGCACAGTGGCCCTTCACTTTCTTTTTGCAAGTTTCTGCAGAAACCGATAGACTTGTCTTTCACAAGTTTTGTACGGCTGGTGAAGAAAGGTTTGACTTTTGGATTTTGCAGTGTTGGAATGTACAAGATGTAGATTGATCCGTTTTCCTTTAAAGTCCTTCAGGTGTTGTAATATCCTGTAAGAAAGAAGCATAGGTGGATTCATGATTTAAACTCTATGGTTCAACTATAAACTTTTTAACACTGGATCTCTTATATTTTTAAAGTTATGAGTTCATGTCTATTATTTTTATAATTTTAATGACCTTTTACGCCACGTCGAAAGTTATGGATTAAATTGAACTCGTTACTACACTGCACTTGCCCATGGAAAGAAGGGTCTTTCAGTGAAATCTTCACTATGCTTCCCTTGCCAATGAACTGATTAAGATCATATTGAGTCCTGTGCTTCACTTTTAGTAATGCGGTCTCTGTGTTAACCAGCATGGGTAGAGAACTGCCAGAAATATCAATCAACAACCGCAGATCATGACATTGAATCTCAACATAACAAGTGCGTCATAAGGGTGGTCAAATTTTTAAAAAGTCACTTGTTTTTTCCCCATAATCACGAGTATTAAGTTCAAATAACTTACCTCAATGTAAACCCCCTTGATTCCCTCTTCATAAATCTCCAAAAAGCTCCAAATCCAAACAGGAATTGTGAAGAATGTCCAAAAATTCGCGAAGTGTTCCTTATATGCCTTTGCCCGGGCATCTCGCATTAGCGCGACCGCACTTGCGGTCCAAAAGCTGCACCTGCGGAACTCACTTATCCGCCCAGACTCCGCACCTGCGGCCAGCCCTCGCACGATAAGAATTCATGAATGTGAGATTTTTCCTAAGGGTTTTGCAGCCTCTCGAACATAAGTACGGACGTCTCCGCACCGATCCACAAGACTCTACTAAACATGCTCATGATAAAAAATATTTACGGTTAAATAACTTGAAAGTAGATTTTGAAATGAAATATTGCGTGTTTTGGATAATGAGTCGGCTAGCCTAGTACCACGATAGGCGCCATCACGACTTGGTAGTTTGGGTCGTGACAGAAACCAACCGGGCAAGTTCTAGACATTACAAGATAAGCACATGCATTATTTACACATTCTCACTCACTCACAAAGCATGAACTGTTTGACTCGGCATAACTTTAGCCCTCAAGTGAATACAAGGCAACTCAAAGCTTTATCACATGATTTTTGAAATTCTAAGGAAGCACAAAGTCATAGAGCGAGCCTCGATTTCACAAGAATTACTAATTGTTTATTTACAACATTTTAAGGGTGCAATTTATTCAACAAAAACTTATCACATGCTTGAAACTAGAACAAAAACACCAACCAAGTCAAAACGTTTTGTGCTACAGCCAGGGTTCTACTATTACACCCTTGAAAATAACCCGGCGAAGAAAAATCAAGGGAAATTCCTTGCTATATACAACACTGCACTATTAAGGTAAAGAGTTTATATACAAGTTTCAAAAATTGACTACCCCACCCTAACCAAAGAGCATGCATTGTCCCCAATGTATTTAGAAAGTAAGAGCAAAGTTAAGGGACTTCCTGGGGCACACTAGTCACTTGTGGTGTTGGGAGATGACACTGTGAAGACATTGGGTGGATCCTCTGACTGGACAGTAGATGGAGCATCCGAGGTGGCCGTGGGGCCGGAAGTTGACCGTGGAGGCAGTGTGTGAAACCTCTGACTGTCTAGTGGTGCTTGAGACCAGAATAGAAAGCTCCGCCAGTTGCGAAGCTGGGTCATGGACCTGTGAGCTACTAGCCTCACCCACTGATGGTTGTGCAGTCGTGGGAGTGGCTTTGGCGACCATTTATGCAAGTGAATGTGCAATGTCTGTCTGCATATCTGCGTCCTCCTTATCTGGTGTATCTGTAGAAACAACAATCTGTTTGCCTCTGTTGTCCCACTGATCCTTATCCTCTTCAAGTAACCCCTCTTCATCAGTTTCTCCTCAGACCCTTCGGATTCCTCGTTTGAATGATCATCGATGTGCACAACGGATCCTGGAGCTTGTGAAGTTGCAGTATCCTGGGCCACCTCAGCTGCAATGAGGTTTGTGACATCAAGGTTAAGGCTTGGAATGTAGGAGGTACCAGTGCCCTGCTCCTCTCACTCCAAAAGAAAATGGGTCAAATCAAATTCCAAGTTCTGCATCTTATAAAGCTCTGACTTTAGCTCAGTTACCTCCTTTTTAAGTTGAGGCATGTCCCCAACTTCACCTCGCTCAACCCTCTTAAGGCTCACTTCAAAGTGCTTGAGTCGATTCTCATAAGATAGATGCTGTTTTTGAAGAGCATTGACTGAGGTTTGGATCGGGGCCAGTGCTTGCCGATGAGAGATGGAAGTTTTTTCGTTAATTTGTCTACTTTGTCATTTGCATGTTGTGCTAGTAGATCAAGCTTTGAGAGTGCAGGCAATGAGGTAGGTAGTGGTGCAGTGGCTGGTCTAGGAGTGGATGTGAATGTGGCCGGTGCGGAAGGAGTGTCAGGCACTGATGAGGCAGCAGGTGTTGCTGAGGCTGGAGGAGGAGTGAGTGAAGGCTCTTGTGGATCTGTGACCACTATATCCGCAACATCATTAATTCGAGTGATGTCAATGTCCTGAATGAATTTTTCTAGGAGGTCATGTTTAGGGATATGAGGAACCTCCCCAGCTTTACACAGAGCATGGATTAAGCATGGAAAGGGGAGCGATGTTTCTTTCTGGTTTGCCCGAATTCCAATCTTACGAAATATTAGTTCTCCCACATCCACCTTGATACCCCACATGATGCAAGCAATGAGGATCGTCTTCTCGATCCTTATATCAGTTTCATTTCTCGAGGGCATTATTCGAGAACAGACAAAGCTAAGCCAATACCAGCCTTCTTGGGTGAGATCTCTCTTGTGAATCTTTTGACGTGGAGCGATCCAGGATGGGGTTCCCTTGGCTATAACAGAGGCTACCCAAGCACGCTCGGATTCCTTGTTTTTACGCTTTTCATCAAATTCTGTTGTGCCTGGCTCTCTGTAACACCCCAGACTTAAGACTGTGTCCCCCATCGGCAAAACACAAGAGGGATGATGGGTATATATGTTAACAAGCCTTAGACCCTAGTGACGCATTTGAAACCCGTGAGGGCCTAGGCCCAGAGCGGACGATATTAATAGCGGGCGGGCTGTTACAGATGGTATTAGAGCCA
This sequence comes from Nicotiana undulata, assembly GCA_005239495.1. Classification (NCBI taxonomy): domain Eukaryota; kingdom Viridiplantae; phylum Streptophyta; class Magnoliopsida; order Solanales; family Solanaceae; genus Nicotiana; species Nicotiana undulata. The sequence goes on along the minus strand of ML271841.1, from coordinate 97,487 downwards.
CTCTTGTGTCAGCCTTGCCGATGGTGGGTCAGAGTTCAACGAAGTTTAGGCAAATTCCGGCTGGGCGGGGCAAACCTCAATGTCGAGTCTAGGCGAATCCCATGCCGTGGGGAAAACCTCAGCGAGGACGCTAAGTCCATAAGAGGGGATGTATGTAACACCCCAGACTTTAGACTGTGTCCCACATCGACAAAACATAAGAGGAATGCTGGGTATATAAGTTAACAAGTCTTAGACCCTAGTGACGTATATTAAACCCGTGAGGGCCTAAGCCCAGAGCGGACAATATCACTAGCGAGCTGGGCTGTTACACTCCCATTCCTAGAAATATACATCATCGATTGATCCGACATCACATAGTATTTCAACTCCTCGGACTAAAATAGAGTCCAAGAATCTATGGTTTATTTTCTGTTCAGCGTTCCTGGATGTAACATATGCAGCATAGAACTCCCTCACGAGTGTCTCGTTGTACTCCCCCGGAACCTGAGTGAAGGACTCCCATCCCTTATTTTTGATGTTTTCTAGCACATGAGGATAGTGTTCTTTTAAACCGTTCAAGCCTAGCTACTTTTCTTCAAGGATTTTCCTTTTTGTTAGTCCATCACTGTACAGAGTCCAAGAGCTGGAAATCACAAACCTGAAATCTTCACCACTTTTTCGGCGTGCTTCGGCTTGGAAGTGAACTGGTGGTATAAGGTCAATTTGTGCCTCCTCTTCTTCAGACTGGGAGGAATGCTCAGATACACTTCTGGCTGTGTCAGGTCATGTGCGTTTGGATTGCTGTGATTTTGGGCTCGGAGCAGCAACTCGTTTCTTTCCTCGAGCGAAATGAGGTCGCGATGCTAGGGAAAACAATTTGCAAAACTAGGACATTATGTCCTTAATATTCAGAACAACAACAAAAAAGTTAAGGACATTGTGTCCTTAACTTTTTCAATACAATTTGTAAAATCAGGACACTATGTCCTTAATATTAGTAACAACAATCATGTTAAGGACACCAAATCCTTAACATTATGTCCTCAATATTTATAGTATAATCACAGGATGCGATGTCCTTAACGTTATCAATCCAGAAAAGCAAAAAACATCAAATTCCTAGTAACGAAATAAAAACCAACAAAAACACACAAAATCATAACTTACTGTAATTTTATGTTGATTTTTGGACGAGAAAGTTGAATTCTATAGTTTGGAATCGGAAGAGAAGCTTCTGCAATTTTGGACGATCACAGTCTCTGTTGCTGCTTCGGGAGTTAGTTACGTGCTGTTGCTGATCGTTAATAAGGAGCGCATGTATAAGCTTATAACATAAGGGTATTTTCGTCCAGGCAGGTAAACGTTTATTAAAGCAGTGACTAAAGACTAAAGATATTTAAAATAGTGACTTAAAAGTAAAGACATGTTCTATTAATGGCTATCTGTGCACATCGCCCGTAATTTCTATTCCGTCCAATATGGAATAATTTCTATTGGAAAAATATCTTATATTGAGGGGCATAAAAGTTCGCTAATGTTTCAAGGATATTTTTACCACATAACATTTAGGATAAATTATTCGTGCTATTATAATAAATATAGATATATATAGATTATGTAATTCTTTTATTAAGAGACTAAAAAATAGAGGGAGTATGTATTACACAATGTTTTTCTCGAATGTGTTTTTTCGTATATCAATTTCTCGAAAAGATTATGCTAGCGTTTGACCATAGGTTCCCAAATTTGTTTTGAAAATATGATCGGGGTGAAGTTTGGTTTGAAGATGAAAATATGTTTAGACATCAGTTTTCAAAACATATTTTCCAAATTTATTTTGGAAAAACATGAAACATGACTTAGTAGGCATTTGAACATAAGAATTGTAAAATTTCATAAAATGGTGAATTTTTTTTATGTGAAAATGGTATTTAAAATATAGAGTTGTGTTTGGACATAAAATTCAGTTTGGGTTGTTTTTGAAGTTTTGTGAGTGAATTTTGAAAAACAGTTTTTTCGAGTTTTTCAAATTTTCGAAAATTTCCAAAATGCATCTTCAAGGTAAATTTGAGAATTTTATGAACAAACGCTGATTTCGAAAAAAGTGAAATATTTTTGGAAAAAAGGAAAAAAAGAATTTTATGTCCAAACTGGCTCTTATACCCACAAGTTCTAAAAATTATCACAAATACCTAACAATATCATTATTAATAACATTCATTATATTATTGCAAACCATAATCCTGAACGTAAATAAATATGGTACAAAATTATCATTTTTATAATGAACTACATGATACACTATTAAATGACCGAGAAAACGAAGCAACATTATTATAAAATAATAAATGGCGAGTTATTTTATAAAATACAAAAGTTTGGGGCAATTTTTAGAAAATATAATAGTGATATTTTGGCCCAAAACCAGGGATTTGGGATTTTACCAAAATATAGGTAAAATCTATGGCCAAACATATGTTTGTCAAATAAAATCCAAATTTATTTTGACAAAATCTATGGCCAAACAGGTACTATGTTTATATTTTTGCATTAATTTGGTATTACGATTTTAATTTCTTTTTCCAAAACTCCTATTTTAATGAACCACTTTAGTCTAGAACTGCGAGACAAAAAAAAAAAAAAAAACTTTACTCTAGAACTGTGTATCATAGAACTGAACAGTCCACCGAGAGCAGCAGCAAGTGATCATAGTGAGTGAGCCAATGTCCGCTTACATTCCGCCGCACAAAAGGCACACAAAGGGATCGCCGTCGCCGAAGCCAACTCCGGCGCCGGAGTCCCTCATACCTACCTTCAAGAAAAACCTGAATTTCGGGAACCAGAAGAGAAAGGAAAAGCATTTGGGCGGCATCCTTTACGCTCATGATGCAGTTTCCAAATGGTTCCCCGTTGGCTTGACTGTTGAAGATTCTCAGTTTTCATCTCTTGTGAGGCTCCAACCCGTTTCGGTGGAGCGCAAATCAGGAGATAAACCTCTCTCTTTGGTTCTAATGGAAGGTACTAGTACTTTCTCCTTTTTTCTAGAAGAGTAGTCAAATAAAAGTAGAATCTCTTACTTGATGAATGCTGCATTAAATGTTTGTACTTGTATGCTTTAGTGGTTGTACCTAGAGAGTGTTGTTTTGGTTTGTCATCAGCTATTGTAGGGACATGAAAAATAGAAGCTACGTAGGTACACTACGTGGTGCATGGGGTGCGCCTTTTTTAACGTGACGTACAACTCCTGCTAGTTGAATTTTGGTCGCCCTCATTTTCTGGGGAAAAACAGAAGCAAAGGGAACCTCATCTGAAAATGCTGCCACTCTTTCTGCTAGGTTTTAAGGCATCTTTCTGTCGTTCTTAGTGTAACGACTAAACAGCGTCACAATTGCAAAATTCAAGGAAGAAATAAAAAGGGCAGCCCGGTGCACAAAACATCCCGTGGTCACACAGTCCAGGGAATGGCTGCACCCCAGGGGTAAAAGGAAAGGGAAAATGAATTGGGAGAGATCAATGTCTTCATATTGAATGGGATGGAGGTCAAATTTGTGTTAAGCCTTTCATCAGTTAGAATCTCTGGTCTAAGATTAGTACATACTTTTTGTTGTGGAATGAATAGTTAAAATCAATCATTTGTGGTATTGTACCCTCCTTTTTTTTTCTGCTTGATTTTCTAGTTTGCAGGGTTTTATCTCTAAAATCCTTTTGTCTGATTTTCGTGGACTTCAATTTTGATTTCTGTTCCTGAAATCTTTATTCAGTGATCTTTACTAAACCATATACACATACACACACCCACATACTTGTTCTAGGATTCAGTGAAGGAACAAATCAACTTATGGATAAGCCATGGCTATTGGTGGCTAAAAGTGTGATTGAGGACTTACTTTTGTCATTTCAACATGTGAAGTGTGAAATGGAGGAATCTAATATGGAAGAGTTAAAGCTGACTCTAGTTGCTCGTTTTGGAAGGATTCTCTTTTATGGGTTAGTATTCTTCATTTCTATATTAGGCTTGCCATATTAGGAATCTTTGGAGTCTTTTGTACCCCTGTGAAAACTAATAACATGTGTCCTTATATTCGAAACATATTGGTATTTAACAATTGGAACCCCCGACCCCGACAAAATGGGCTGGCTGTTCTCTTGGTCAATTTGTACCCCCTTGTCATTCATCCCCTTTTGGCTTGCGAAGAATAGAAAATATTGATGATGAAAGTTGGGAAGTGTTTAAGCAATTCCTTATGTTGGGGAATTAAAGAAAATAAAAATCTTTAATTTACAGGATGTCTCCGAAGGGACAAGGCACGGCTGAAAGTTAAAAGGACTTTGACAATGAGTTTAGACAAACAAAGTGACCATTAATTTGAGTGTTATGTTGTCTATATTTTTTACCAAAGTGACAAAGATATTCATCAGTTAGACTTGGGTATTCTCTTCTCAATGTCTGCCATTAGGGAGGTTAGTCAAAGCCTATTGAAGACATCCGTGCTGTATTTTTTTCCTGAGCAAACTTATTGGAAGTTGTTACTTTTATCATTGTTTTGCCTAGTGTAGTCACTACAAAAGCTGGTAGATTGAAAGATCACGAAAAGGACTACTATATTAGATGGACACATAATGTTTTCTGGTTTTCTCATAAACTGGCATGGAGAATGGCACAAAAGAGTAGTGCATAGATTACGTGCAAGATTTTTGGCTTCTAAATTAGAATACTTTGCATGTTTACTTCTTTTTTGAACCTTATAAAAAAAAAATTGTTTACCTGTTTTTTTTCCATTCATTAGAGTTGAGTAAATAAGTATTATAGCCTTCATACCCCACTTAAAATCATGTTCCCTAGTTGTATTGCGTCAAGAAAATAATTAATCAACCAGCTATGCTTCAATTCCGATCTACTTGGGATTCATTGTATGAATTCTCTGTGTCCTCAGCTTTATTCAAGTCCATTTTATAATAGTACTCAAAGTCTCTGTCTTGTAAGGCAAATTAGGACTTTTGTAAAACTAGAAGTTCGCTAAATCGTAAACTAGACATACAAATCTTAACTAGATGCAAAAGACTCCTACAACGAGTCTAGTGTAAGTCTTAACAACTAGCCTTTAAACCCAACTAGTTAGCATTGTTTATATGAATCTTGGATTCTGTTCTTAGCTAATTCTACAATTATTTCAAGAAATTGTAGGTCTTTTGATAATTTTCTCTTCGTGATTCTAGGTGTTCCCGTCTTTTTCTAGCATCTTTAATCATCATAGTTTTGTGCCTTTAGGTTTGTGCTTATGAATGTCCCTCTAAGCTATGGCGATCTCATTTGATTTTTTCTCTTTTTATCTCCAATGTGCTCTACTTGCACTTTGTATTAGATTATTTATTTCTAATATTGTCCAACTTTGCATGATTGCACATCCATCTAGGATCTATCTGCGCTTTCACAATATTCCTCTTGTGGATATATTTTGCCTTATAGGCCCTACACTTACTTTCATATAATATTGCTGGTTTCACAACAGTTCTGAAAATTTAATTTGTGTGACTTCAAGAAGGGAAATAAAATGTTTAAATTATCTGAATAATTTACTGTTTAATCTAAAACCAGTTGCTGAATTGTTTATTTTTCATATATAAGCAGATAGAAGTTCTCTGCATGCAACCTTTATTTCCTTAAGGATGAGCAGAAATATTTCCGTTATACTTTGTGAAGGGAGAGGAGGGTTTTTTGCTCTTTAAGAACAAACCTCATCACAATATACTGATTAAAGAATAAAACCTCATCATACTTCATGATTACTTTCAACCCAAAATTTTACTCTGTGGATGGTATTTCAAGGAGAGATTTCTAAATTTGTGAATTAACAGAAACAATCATGACCTTCAAACTTCTGAATTCTGATGTTTTCTACATTGTGAATATTCTAGCATTAGGGGTAACTTTTACCTTTAATAGTTATTACGTTAATAACCTCATACCTGAGGCCTAACTTCTCTCCTAGATGTTATAATGTTACTTATTTTGCACTATTTGAAGCATTGCTTTGTTGAGCCTATTAAATCCAATGCACAAATCGACATGTAATCGTCGTCAAATTCTCTGTGATGCAGGAATTTTTCGAATAGTCAAGAATCCCTGAAAAGTAACCCATTGGGTGAAACTGCGTTGAGGCAAATGAAAAAAACTTTCTATACAAATGTTCCTCTTTCATATATGGAATATATAGGAAATCTTGCAGCTGAGACTCTTGGGCTAGAATATGGGGAAGAGAAGGAACTATACTATGTTAAGGTTTTATTTTCATGCTTCCAACAAATGTAGCTCTCTTTATGTATTGGTTCTTTTTTGATAACCCTTGTGTTTGTAGCTTTCGGATAACTTGCTCTCTGATTCAACTGTCTCCTGCAAATGTACGATAGCCAAGGATCAGAAAAGAATTCAGCTCTATAAGGTTAGTACTCAGTGCTGCCTGCTTCTTGATGAAGAATACAAGTTCTTGCAAGATGCCCAATTAACTGTTTATTTTTAAATTTAGGAAAACAACACTTGATCTTGTCATGAACATATTTACCTCCTCTACCTACATTTTTGCATGCTTTACTTCTTGCAGTTTGTCTTTTTCTAACTGTCTTTTTGACACTACACTTTTCCTTTTAGATTGAGGTGAACCAAGTACGTCACATGGTTGCAGATATGAGCTGTCTTGGAAAGAGTTCAGACCTGAGATTGATGCTACATGCCAAGAAAATCATGACTGCTTTATCTGTAAGTTACTTCCTCCATTTAGGATAAATTTTTCTGTGTGCTAGAATCGATCAGTATATTAGTTAGATCCAAGTCTTCCTCCATTTGTTTGGTTTTCATGCTTTCTTTTACCTTGTTAAGTCGTAACACATATTTGGAAGTTCCGTCCGATATTTGGATTTTGTATTTTTCGAACATTACCGAGAAACATCTCCATTCAATTACTCTTGGTGCAAATTTCTTACTTTTTCATGTTTTGTGGCTTTGCGGGAGGGCTGAATGTTTCTTCATGAAAAAGAGAACAGTAAAGTAAATTGCATTTTGAGCTGACCTTATAGGCTTCAGTAGGTTTAAAATGCTCGAATACAGGTTTGATTTACTTCTGGCATTATTTTGGAGTCCTGTAGTTGCTGGAATGAGTTGGATATGAATCATTTTTAAAGTGAAAATCAAATGAAGGAAACTAGGAAAGAGAACAAGGAAAAGAAGCTGGCCCAGACACCACAATTATCTTGAAGAAATAAGGAAAAAGAAGATACAGAGGCAAAAAGTAGAAATGAAGATATTCTTCATAGCTCTTTAGCCTTGGGGTCTTTAATGAATTTGATTTGCTTTGGGGTCTCAAAGGAGCTACTATTATCTACTAAGATTTAAGGGCTTCCAAAGCCCAACCAAAGATGAAGTTACAAACCAAGTAAGCAGAGTTCATGTTGGTGGAAAATGAGGCATCTTTATATATTTCATCAAGTTCATTAAGTCTAATGCTTTTAGATTTTACAAGGATACTGTTGCTTGCCAGGTTGAATAGCGTTAAAGTGATCCTGTACCAGGGGCGAGTACAGGTATTGACTGCACTCCAGGACTCAAAGTGCATATCACCCTAATAAGGGAAAGGGGGGGGGGGGGGGGGGAGAAATTTTTAAAGATGGCAGAAAAGGCCTTTAAATTTTTTTTTTTCACGAGGGGGGGGGGGGGGGGGGGGGGCAGAGAATTTTGAAGTATGCATGAAAGGCCATTGAATTGCTTCTTATCAACAGGGGCGGATCTATAGTACAAGTTACGGGTTTGGAAGAAACCCTGAGTATTTGTGTTAAGATATTTACTGAATATTTATAAATAATCCATCTCAAAACCAGTAAACTATCCTGTCCTGGAATTCAGAACCTGTAACCTTAAATCTTGGATCCGCCTCTGCTTGTCCAAAGCATTTAGTCAGAAATTATGTAAACAGTTAAAGTCTAGTTTCAAGCTTCTCAGGGACATATGCTTTTTGGCTACTGCATGATTCTGCCTTTCCGTTGCTAGGATTTTTTAGCTACTGTCTTATCTGATTCTCTTTTGTTGGTATTTATAGACTATAGTTATAAAATTTTAAGTCTGAGCAACCTTATCAAAACAAAAGTGTGAGCAGCCAGCCTTATTATTTCCAGAATGTTTATTGCTTTTTATGTGATTTTCTGTTTTGTCATTTCACTCTCCACACAACCCCCCCCCCCCCCCCCCCCCCCCCCCCCCCCCCCCCCCCCCGGTTTCAATGGGGTATACTGAGGATAGGACAGAAGGTTGAACATTTTTTTGTTGTGAAGCAATAAAGATAACCTGAGTAGTATTAGATGCAAACATTAACCCACCGTTGCTTAATCAAGCACTAGTTCACCAATGCAATGTGCAATAGATATTTGTTGACAATCTGATCAACAAAGTAGTGAGATGAATTCTACTCTTTAATTTAAACATCAGAGGGACCAGAACTACATAAATTGCTATTTCTCAACCAAAAAGATGTCAAAAAGGTAGAAAAAATTAGTCTTCACCTATGGCTCAACTCCAATTCCTGGTCCCTATTTTGGTTTTGGGTTAATCATCCAGAAACTTTTTCTACACAATATGAAGCAGCATAGCAAGATCTATAAGTACATCAGAGCAATAATCTCAATTTTAGGAACAATATGGGGGGATTTATAAATGGGAAAGTGAGTTTGCTTTTATGAGATGAGCAGGGTAGCAGGGATCAAAGCACAACTAAACCCATTGAATTGAGAGTAACAGTGCGATTTTGTTTGCACTTCTGATGGACATATTTCAACTCCACTCCAGTGAGCGAGGACCTTTTTCCTAACTGACTTCATATGCACTTTGTTTTCCGTCTCCTCATCATGATTCCTGCACTGATAACTGAAAGAACACCAGTAATTTCATCTGTCTAGCAAAAGAATGAGTCTTCTAATTTTGATATTCTCTGTATTTTTCCAGGACGAGGAGATCGATGGAATAAGAAATCTTATTGGTTCTGCCATTTTGGACTCAGAAGTTAAGGGTGGGTTGAGATGGCCTTATGGCAAGGATTCTTCAGCGGGTCGATATGCTGTTATCGGTGTCTGGCACACAACTGCAAAATCATACGGAAATTCATCAATTAGGTTCAAGCTTCGACATGCAGATCGATTTGATTTCAGATCTTCAACGGGTGAGGTTTCACGGGAGACCAGCCTGAAAATGCCTGGGATTGTATCTCAATTGCGGGTAAGTTTTCTTCCCCTGACAAGCAATTATGTATACTATTTATATTGGATCTCTGTGGATAATACATCCGTGCATGCTTGCAATTAATTTGATTTAAACAAAGACATACCATAGTATTCTTAGAAATTAGATTTGAACATTGTGTCCTGTTCACACACTACCGATTACATCCTCCGAATGGGGAAAAATGTCATCCGAAGCAGCTGGAGCAACACAAATTTACAGCTGATTCATTCTTTATTGGAGATTATTAACTTTTTGTATGTATTACAAAGAATTTACATTAAAAAGTTATAATTGAGATTTACAATAGATCATGTTAGCGAATGGTTACATAACTCGCATGTGCCAAGGAAGTACATACAAAACCATGCAATGTCTCTTCATTGTTGAATTGATAAGCCATTCTATTTTATTTTCTGAATTGCCCCTTCACTGCTGAAATGATTTATTTGATTTACATTCTCTTACCAAAAATGCAGAAGCAAACAATCGATGAAAACCTGGTGTTGAAAATGCTTGAAGACAACTTGAAGTTAATCTGGGATCACTGTTTGTCAGATGGTTCTTCAAGCTGGCCATGATTCGTGGCCCTTCACTTACCTTTTTTTTTGCAAATATCTGCAGAAACTGCTATATATACAGTTGGTGAAGAAAGTTGACCTTTTGAATTGCAATGGTGGAATATACTAGATGTATATTTTGGAATTAGGAACCAAAGTTGACCCAAAACGCTGAAATGCTTTTTGTACTATGCAGTTTGTGTATGGAACGAATTGATCCAAGGTCTCTGATGTTAGCGGCATCAGTAAGGAACACTGGATGAGATTGTAAATAGTTCTGTTGTGAAGCCGTAATGGATAAAACTTCTTTCCGAACTTACTGTTGAGTTAGCACATTTGATTTTACTTGGTGTGGGAAAAGTAGATATCAGACTGATGCATTGAAAGAAAACCTTACGCGCACCTGGTGTTTGCAGCGAGACGTATTGTGTAAAGAACTTTTATCACTGAATCGTGGTTAAGTGATATATATATATATTCACTTTAATTTGTGTTATTAAAATTAAATTATTCTATTTGGTATAAACACAAAGTGCAGATGTGTTACCACATTGTTTCACCTCTATTAGGCCCCTTAATTCATAACACAGATGGCGTTACAAACACTAGCTCTTATTACGTAGATCAATTGCATTTCATACTCTTCGAATAAAATCTGGAAGCACCTTTCAAATTTCTTCCTCCTTTAATAATAGTAGTTTTTTATCTTGTGACATGTAAAGATGGGAATTGAAGAAGTATATTTAACTCTTGATTTCTATAAAGTATACAGTCATGCCAGTTGGCCTAACAATCAATGCTACGGCAGGTTAGCAACTTACTCGCAGTATCTTGACTGCTCTTTAAATGAGAATGTTCAACAGAATATGGAAACTTTGATATTTTAGAATACCATTCGGGCACTGGTAACGGTTTAAAAGGAGAAGAAATATATTATTATTATGCTTATGAAAATGAAGCAATACATGATGTATGAGCAATCTATTCCAGGCAAAAGAATCAAATACAAGTATACATGTCGTATATATATGTTGATAGTTTTAATGGCTTTAAAAATACACTTTTAACGATACTTACCTTAATTTCCTTATTGGTAAAGCACGCCCAAAAAGTTTTTCTACCTCAGTTGCCTCCATTTTAAGTCCATCCAAAACTTCCATTTCTTCTTTGCTCAGCTCTCTTAAGAAGTTCTCTTCATCTCGTTGGAGCTCTTTAAAACCTTCAAACAGTCTACTGAATAAGGTGACTTCTTTATCTCTCACCTTCTCTACTTCTTCTTCTATCTCCTCGACTTCTTTTATGATCGTCCTCTCGCCTTCTTCCACCTTCTTCTCCAACCTCTCAACTAGGGGAGGTTCAGGGCCACAAGTATTGTCTGTTTTTATGAAGGTGTTGAAATCCCGGCCAACTTTTTGAGCTGCGGTTTGCAGTTCGGGTATAATGCTTTCAGGCAAAACTGCACTTCTTGTGTAAAGTACAGCACCACCATATCCATCCCATGCATCATTTCTGCCCTTATAGTACACAAATATGTAATCCTCTGGACTATTTTCTACTTTGGATGACAAAATATACCTGCAGAAAACATCAATTCACATGTTTATTAATACACAGAATAGGTCAATTGCAAACCAAGTACAACATCAAGGTCCAATTTTGCACACGAGATATAGAACGAATTTCAAGATAGGATTTAACAACTCGTCATCTCATGCCAAGCCCAAGCCTAGATACAAAGACGGAGCCAGGATTTGAAGTTTATAGGTTCGAGATTCAATTCTTTTCAAGTTATTGTGATCTAAATTAATAATTTAGAAGCCATATTGGGTTCTTAAGAGAAACATAGGGTTAAGACTAAAGCTATTGGGTTCAGCCGAAACCGAAGCGCTAGCTCGGCCCCCACCTAGATATTTATCTATCAGCAAGGTTTAATCCAGTATGGAGACACGATGTTAAATAGGTAGTTAGGGAACTACCAGTCATCTTGGTAGTGAAGATACTCGTTATCGTGATTGTAGAGTATTCCTGGATACTTTGGATCTTGCACGAATTTTTGCACTGCTGATCGAGTAAAAAATCCTCCATCAGGTGTCCGTATTCTCCACGATAAATTCCCCACAAGTTTGTTTTCTTCTGTATGGAACTCATGCAATTGACAATCAAAAGCATCAAAAGTGGGATTTAAACCGCGAGTAATGAACCATTTCCCGCTAAAATCTTTCATGTCAAACTTCTGCACAAGAACACTTGGATCAGGTACAGGAAAATCGCCAACATCAGATTTACGAGGTACGCATTTCTTTCGGGAGACTGCACACTCGTTGAACTCGTCAACAACACTGTTTTCAAACAAATCACCACATTTTATCTGCAGAATCACTCCAGCATATTAGCATACTACGAGTGTGATCACAAGAATATTGAGTTTAATAAGAAATTTGCAGATACCTGGCATTCCGTTTCATCAGGTCTATTGTTGCAAGTCTGGAGGCAGGCAACATTAGCTGCACATGCAGGGTTTGAGATGCACTTCGCAAGCTCTAACCTGAAAGCATAATAATTTTCTTAGTCACCCAAGAGTGCTGACATGCATGCTGAAATGAAGGTTAGAAACTCATAAAAATTAATATAGCATTTTTCTTCTGTGAGATTTCCTATCAATTTGCCGACTGAGTTCTTCTTCATCTTACATCAGGAGGTGGATAACGAAATAAGCTAACAAGTCAGCTAAAAGGATTTGAAGGAAAAACAAAAAGAAAATATAATAGAGAAGCTGCTGGAATATGAAAGGGCCGTAGATGAAGAATTAGAAAATGATGTTAACTTAGCATCCATAAAGTTGGTTAGGCTACGTTTGGTTTCGTTACCATGCAGAGAAAATTAATGGCCATGTGAGACAAGGAGATTAATTGGGTTGTTGGAAGAATTTTTGGGGTAATCATTCATCAAATTTTGACATCTCAGCGAGACAAATATAGCTGTCTTTCGGGGTTCAGGGAAAATGGGAATACTGGCGGAAATTTTCCTGCGTCCAAGTGCATCAATAGTATCAGTTATTACCACCATAACAAAAAGGGAAAAGAATGGTCTGATAACTTGCTGGAAATAAGTCAAATTCATACTGCTATTCTCTTGGCCTAATTAGATAACAGAAAGTCTAATCAAAATGGTGGTTGATGGAAAAGTATTAGGATTGAGATTATGGTTTGAACATGCTTAAAACTTGATTTCATTGATCATAACAGTGATTAGCGTCGAGGAGTTGTGGGCATTTGATTTGAAAAAGCTAGATACGGTTTGGTCAACTTGACATCGTTCAGGGCGAGTAGGTTAAGATGAGCTAGCACTGTCGAAACTGAAACTTTTACATTTACCACTCAATTGTTAAGCCAAGATGATAATCTGGGGAGTACAAGAAGAACCAATTTCACATCCTTATATTTATATATGGGATAGAAGAAATTAAGCTCAGAACTCATGTAGGAAACACACAAGGGGTAGCAAAGCAATCAAGAAAGCTATAGGTAGTTTTGACACTTGTGCAGCAAAATATATTAGTAGCTTAGTATAAGGAAAAATTCCGGCATACTTTAGTAACATCTGCCCAAATTACCTGCACTCTTTCAGTAAGCAAGTACAAGTCTTGAGAGCATCAACCGCATCAGCTTTTGAAGCAACTGACAAAACGAATATAGCTACAATTGCTGTTTTGGCAAATTGGCCCCATTTCTCCCAAACCATCAAAGCTACATCTTTTGGAAATTTGCAGCCTGAATTTCCCTAAAAGAGGACTTGTATTAGGAAAGAGAAAGAAGAGGATGAAAAGAATGCAGAGGCCAGAGCTAGATCCCCACATTCCCTTCAAAAAATAAGTACTTTAGTTAAGGTTATCAAAAGTCACCTTAGATACACTCTGGTTAATGCTATGTGCGGGAGAGAGATTGTGTTTCCCGTGTGACAATAGTTGCAGACCTCTTGAATCCAAACCACAGCATATTCTAGGAGATTTTCGAAAGTATCTAGGTATCCGTCTGCTGGAACAAATTTTCGCTACGACTATACTACCAAAGTCGTCTTCCCAACCCCAGCTAAACCTTTTATGACCGGGAAGCTTTGACCCAACATAATATTTGATGGTTTCATGGTTGGCCAGAAAATTCGAATGAGGGGCAAGAGCCATTCTTCAACCGTATTACCACCAACTGCAAACGATAGAATTAAAGTATATCAGATCATGCTGCCTTCAACTCAGTATATCTTCTTGAGAACAGTATCTTCATTTGACACATTAGGCTGATTGGTCTTACTATCATATGCACAGCCAAAACTATTTGGCATGCTCACAAGTAGGTAGAAGAACAATAATACACAAGTGGGATTTGCGTTAAAAAAAAATTGATATGGAGATAAATCAGCAAGTCATCAAAATTAAAGATTGATGAAAAGCTTAAGAAAAAGTTGTATCTACAATCCAGAAACATCTCAAAGATAAAGACTGTCATTAGCTCTAGCAGCTAAAAGCTTATAATTAACGAGCCGACAATCCCCTTTAACCAAACTGATAAAGCAACCAAAAGCTACATTCCATTTCCTAACACTATTTATCTGGGTTTATTGTTGTTGTAAGTTGAAGGGACTAATTTTAATGGAACAAACAGAATATGATGAAACCCACAACAAAGGCTAGGTTTTTTGCTTTTCTCTATATTGTGGATGAACTATCATTTAATGTGCTCTACATTACACAATCAACTGAGAAATCAGCCCACCCCCTTCAGTTTTATTTTCAATATTGAAATTGCACCTTCACAAAGTTAAACATGCACAAGCATATAAAAGTAGCGTCATTGGCTGTACCGTTTCTTCCAGTTACACCCAGAGAAGCAAAATGCACTAAGCTAAAGTGAAGGGCAGATATACATACAATATAAGTAAATGCAGAATCATATTCAACACCAACAAATTAATTCTTGTATTAAAATATCCAATTTCAAACACTCTGGAAACATAAACAAGTGAAAATAACAAACCTCATGAAAATAGATTGAACATAAGGAGTGTTGCTTGTTTGCACTTTGTGATTATTAGTTTGAGTGAAGGGGAAATGGATAAGACATTTTGTGATTATTAGCTTTGCAACGTCACCACTTTTTTTTTTAATTTGCGCCTTCTTCCTTTTCCATTTCCATGTTTTGCCATTTGCCACAAAATTTTATACTTAGCTTTTCATAAAAATATCAAATGTTATTCACTTTTTTTTTTTAAATAAATTAATTTCAGAAATATCTACAAATATCCTATTGTTTTATCCTTTTGTTATACGTGAACGTGACTGACTGAACATACTTTTTTTTTTTTGAAACTTATATATAAAATAATATTTGTGATTATAAAATGACTTTATTTATATAATTAGAAATTTAGAACGAATGGATATACCCAAACATCGAGTCCATTACTCAAATGGTCTCTCAACTATCCGAAATTATCTATTAAAGTTTTTTTTTTAAAATTTTGTAACAACAAAGTCGCATAACTATGCATATGGCACTCAAAATGTCACTCAACTAAATTTCTCAAACTTTTAATCGCCAAATACCTATTTCTCCCTCTGAATTGTCAACTTTTGCATTTCTTTTTTACTTTCTAATTATATGAATTTTTCTCTTTTTAATTTAAATTATGGACTTCCCTATAGAATAAATAATTTTATTTATAAAATAAAAATAAAATAGTATTAAGTATATATAATACTGGAATATTAACATACTGAGCATAGTAAAATATTTTAACTAGAACAATTTGTTCGTAATAACAAATTTGATGTTAGCAACAAAAATTCAAAAATTTATAGACACAATTGAGAATGAAAGAAAATAAAAGTTTTTAAAATATATATTCTATGCACGTAATATAAAAATAATTAGTTTAAATAAAAATATTTTTATAATATACATTATATAATCTTGAAAATTATGCTCAATTATTTTATTATTCTGATATTATATATGCTAGATTATTTTTTTTAAATAAAATTTATTTCTCTATAGGCAAGTTGATAAATGCAGATTAAAAAAAGGAAAAAAATATTGTGATGACCCAAAAGGTCACCCCGTGTATTTCTAGCTAAATCGGTGTTCCGAGGTCATGAGAACCTCCTTCTATCTCACTTTGATTTGCGTGCGCAGCCCGGGCGTATAGCCGGGAAGCTGTTATGTGAAAAACTGATGAAAATGATATTTTTTTGTGCTGAAATTTGAGTAAAGTTGACGTTGGTCAACATTTTTGGTGAACAGACCTGGACCCGTAATTTGACAGTCCCGGAGGGTCCGTAGGAAAATATGGGACTTGGGCGTATGCCCGGAATCGAATTCCGAGGTCCCAAGTTCGAGAAATAATTGTTTAAAGAAAAATTGTTTTCTGAAAAATATAAAGGTTTTTGAAAATGAAATTTTATGTGAAACCTGTGGTATCGGGCCTGTATCTTGGTTCCGGAGCGCGGTACATGTTCGATATAATTTATATGTGTTATCTGTGAAGTTTGGTAAGAAACGGACTCAGTTTGACGTGATTCGGATAAAAAATGCAAAATTTAAAGTTTTAAGAAGTTTTGAAATATTTCATTGATTTAGAGGTTTAATTCGTTGTTTTGATGTTATGTTGGTGGTTTTATTACACGAATAAGTCCGTAGAAGGTTTATGAGGTTGTGTGCATAACTGGTTTGGAGCCCCGAGGGCTCGGGTGAGTTTTAGGCTAAAAATATGGTGTTTAATAGCTGTTGTTGGTGTCCAGGAAATTACCCTATGCGAACGCACTCAAGGGAGTGCGAACGCACAGGGTAGTGTTGGGTCTGGGGGTTAGGGTAGACTTTAAAGCTATCCGAATGCATCCATAAGGATGCGAACGCGGAGGGTAAGTCAATAGCAGCTGTGCGACGCACAGCCTAAGAGGGGACCTGGGGGCTGGGTACATCTAACCCTGTGCGAACGTGGCCCCACGCTTGCGAACGCATAGGTTAGGGTAGTTAACCCTCTGCGAACGCGGTTTGGGGCCCGCGAACGCGGAGAAGAAATTCACCCAGTTATTTTAAAATGTCCAAAACAGAACCAATACGTGATTCTTCACCATATTTATAAACATCTTCTTCTCCAAACCTCTTAGGCGATTTTTGAAGAATTTCTTCACCATAATCTCTTAGGTAACTAATCTTTGACTTGTTTTCTTCCATTTTTACCAACATCCACTAGATTCTAAGCCTAAAAACATGTGATTAAGGGTATAAAATTAGGAATTTGGGTAGAGTTAGGGATTTTTGATTATTTGGGAATTTGACCTCGTTTTGAGGTCGAATTTCAAAACAAATTATATATTCGGGCCCGTGGGTGAATGGGTGATCGGGTTTTGGTCCGAACCTCGTGTTTTGACCAAGCTGGCCCGGGGTCGAATTTTGGATTTTTGGGAATTCTATAATTAAGCCTTGGAATTTGGGTCAATTATGTCTAGATACGATTGATTTGGAGTCGGGTTCGAAAGGAAAAGCGGTGCTAGATGCTTGATTTGGATTCTTGGAGTCGAGGTAAGTGTTTGGCCTAACCTTAGCTTGAGGGAATTGGTGTTGGGTCATATGTGCTACGTGTTTATTTCATGTTCAATGTATAGGTGAGGTGACGAGTACCTATGCATTGTTGTCAAGCATGCCCGTGAGTCGGTTTATATATATATATATATATATATATATATATATATGTGTGTGTGTGTGTGTGTGTGTGTGTGTGTGTGTGTGTGTGTTTTTCTTCGATATTTACTGTGTTATGAAGTAGATTTCATTTTGGAGGTTATTCAATTGTTGGAAATACTTGATTGTGAACACTGTTGATTAATTGTTCGGTTGGGGATTACTTTGTTAAGTTATACACTTGAGCGAAATTGGTTATAGCTGTGTCCCTTGCCGGGGACGGTAATATCTCTGTTATTGTTCCCTTGCCGGGATGTTGTGACTTATGATTTATGTTGTTGATTTTCCTTGCCAAAATGTTGTTCTTGATATTGTTTGGGTGAGGACGAGTGTAAAGCACGCAGGGTGATGCCGTGTATTTATTTATTGCATTGTGAGGATGAGAGTGTAAAGCACGAAGGGTGATGTCGTGTATTTATTTATTTCATTGTGAGGATGAGAGTGTAAAAGCACGAAGGATCATGCCGTGCTATTTTTATTTAATTATTGCTTTGGTAAGGATGAGAGTAAAAGTACAAAGGGTGATGCCGTGCACTTGTTTTGGTGAGGATAAGAGTAAAGCACGAAGGGTGATGTCGTGCACTTGTTTGTCTATGTGTTTACTTCCTGTTGCTATTTTTGATACTTAGTCTGTTGCTTTGTTCTATGAATCAGTAATTATTTTCCCCTTGTCCCCAGCATGTTCTCCCCCGTTTTACACTTAACTATTTATTTCCTGCCGTTGTTCCTGTTATATATTATTGAATTGCCATGTGTTTATGATTGGTCGTGCCCTAGCCTCGTCACTACTTCGCCGAGGTTAGGCTCGGCACTTACTCAGTACATGGGGTTGGTTGTACTGATGCTACACCTGTACTTCTTTATGTTGTGCAGATTACGGTACTTGACCCGGTGGACACTAATCGAGGGAGTATCCTTTAAGCCACAGGAGACACTGAGGTAGTCCTGCAGGCGTCCGCAGGCCTTGGCGTCACCTCCTATCTCTTTCCTTTCTCTGTCGTTTCTTTGTATTTCTGAGACATTTGTATATGTTCATTCAGACCCTTTGTTTTTAGTAATCTTAGTCAGTCCGTGAAGTTGTGATACCAGTTCTGGGGGTTTTAATTAAGGATTTCATAATATCAATTACTTAAGTTATTGGATTTCATAGCTCCGTATTCTTATTCATATTTGTTCTTGTTTATTAATTTTCTTTTAAATGCTAATTAATAGGGAAATAAGTTATATTAACCGGAACGTTGGCTTGTCTAGAGGGTTTAATATTAGACGCCATCACGGTCCCGACGGTGGAATTTCGGGTCGTGACAAGTTGGTATTAGAGCACTAGATTGCTTAGGTCTCAATATTCACGGACAAACTTGGTAGAGTCTGAGGGATCCGTACAGAGACGTATGTACTTATCCCTAGAGGCTGCAAAGTTAGGAATAACTTCACGTCCTTTCTTCTCTGTCGTGCGATTTGAGTTCTAAATGCTAACTGAGTTTCTATTCTATTCTCTCGCAGATGACGAGAACGCGTGCTTCCTCATCGACCGATCAGCAGCCCGATCCTCCTATTGCAGCTCCTACTAGAGGCCGAGTCCGTTCTAGAGGCCGAGGCAGAGCCAGGGCTCAGCCTAGAGCAGCAGCCCCAGTAGAGGATCCCCAGGTAGAGGTTGCTGAGGAGATTCCCACTCGGGCAGTTCCCGTTGGACCAACTCAGGTCCCAGAGGGGTTCATATCCACCCCGATATTTCAGGACGCTCTGGTCCGCTTAGTGGGCCTTATGCAGAGTGTGGCTCAGGCCGTTCTGCTTCCTATTGCACCAGCCGTCTCTCGGGCTGGGGGAGGGGCCCAGACTCTTGCTACCCGCACACCAGAGCATTTAGCTTCTCAGTTCCAGACTCCAGCACCTCATACAGCTAGAGCAACTCAGCCGGGTATTGTGGCACAGGCAGTTGAGGGAGCAACTATGTCTGCCGATGCTTTGTGGAGATTGGATCGGTTCACTAAGTTATTTCCTACTACTTTTACTAGTGCACCATCAGAGGATCCCCAGGACTACTTGGACAGTTTTTATGAGGTTCTTCGGAATATGGGGATCGTAGAGACCAATGGGGTTGATTTTGCTACATTCCGTCTTTCTGGTACTGCCAAGACTTGGTGGAGGGACTATTGCTTGACCAGACCAGCTGGGTCTTCGCCTTTGACTTGGGCTCAGTTCTCCGAGTTATTCTTGGGGAAGTTTCTTTCAGTCACCCAGAGAGAGGATCTTCGGAGGCAGTTTGAGCGTCTCCAGCAGGGCTCTATGACAGTTACACAGTACGAGACCAGGTTTATCACTTTGGACCGACATGCTATCATGATACTCCCCACATATCGAGAGAGGGTGAGGAGGTTTATTGAGGGGCTAGCTCATCCTATTAGACTTCAGATGGCCATAGAGTCAGGTACTGATATTTCATTTCAGGATGCGGCCAATGTGGCCAGGCGGATTGAGATGGTCTTGTCACAGGGTAGTGGTCAGGGGTCTGACAAGAGACCTCGTCATTTCGGCTGATTCAGTGGTGCCTCATCTGGAGGCAGATATTCTTTTGGCAGAGATCATCCTCCTAGACCATACCAGTCGGCACTTCAAGTATCCCACAGTGCACCACCAACTCCTATCAGTGCACCACCAGTTCCTATCAGTGCACTGCCGCTTCAGAGCTTCCAGGGTGGTTATTCTGGTCGACAAGGACAGTTTTAGGGCCAGCAGTATCAGCAGCAGAGGTCTTGTTACTCTTGTGGTGTTCCAGGGCACATTGCTAGGTATTGACCTCGAGCTTCTAGTAGTTCTCAGCATCCGGGTTCCCGTGCTATGATTCCCGCACCAGGTGCACCCCCGCCACCTCAGCCAGCTAGGGGTGGAGGTCGAGGTGCCAAAGGTGGAGGCCATACAGTTAGAGGTGGAGGATAGGCTATGAGAGGTAGAGGTCAGCCCGCAGTAGGTCGACCCAAAGATGTTCAGGTTGGAGGGGCTCCGCCCCGATGCTATGCTATTCCTGCCAGGCTTGAGTCTGAGGCCTCTGATGCAGTCATTAAAGGTATGGTTTCAGTTTGCAGCAGAGATGCTTCAGTTTTATTCGATCCAGGGTCTACATTCTCCTATGTGTCTTCATATTTTGCTCCTTATCTGATTATGCCCCGCGATTCCTTGAGTACTCCTGTATATGTATCTACCCCGGTGGGTGATTCTATTGTGGTAGATTGATTCTACCGTTCATGCTTAGTGGTTATTGGTGGTCTAGAGACTCATGTAGATCTCTTACTTCTTGATATGGTTGACTTCGATGTCATCTTGGGGATGGATTGGTTATCTCCCTACCATGCTATTCTGGACTGTCATGCCAAGACTATGACCTTGGCCTTACTGGGAGTACCTCGATTGGAGTGGAGAGGGAATCTTAGTCATTCTTTTGGTAGAGGTATTTCATATATGAAGGCTCAGCGCATGGTCGAGAAGGGTTGTTTGGCCTATTTGGCATATGTTCGTGATTCTAGTGCCGAGGTTCCTTCTATGGAGTCTGTGCCCGTGGTTCGTTAGTTTCCAAAGGTATTCCTGCAGACCTGCCGGGTATGCCACCAGACAGGGATATTGATTTTTGCATTGAGTTGCCTCCGGGCACTTAGCCCATTTCTACTCCGCCATATAGTATGGCCCCGATAGAGCTGAAGGAGTTGAAGGATCAGATACATGAATTGCTTGATAAAGGCTTCATTAGGCCTAGTGTTTCCCCTTGGGGTGCCCTAGTGTTGTTTGTTAAGAAGAAAGATGGCTCAATGAGAATGTGTATTGACTACCGACAATTAAACAAGGTTACTATCAAGAATAAGTATCCTTTGTCGAGGATTGATGATTTATTCGACCAGCTTCAGGGTGCTACAGTGTTTTCCAAGGTTGATTTGAGATCTGGCTACCATCAGTTGAGTATTAGGGCATCCGATGTCCCTAAGACAACTTTCCGCACTCGGTATGGGCATTATGAGTTCTTGGTGATATCATTTGGGTTGACAAATACCCCAACTGCTTTTATGGAATTGATGAACCGAGTGTTCAGGCCCTATTTGGACTCGTTTTTTATTGTTTTCATTGATGATATATTGATATACTCTCGCAGCCGAGAGGAGCACGAGCAATACCTTCGAGTCGTCGTCCAGACTCTGAAGGACAGTCAGTTGTATGCCAAATTTTTGAAGTGTGAGTTCTGGTTGCGTTCGGTTGCAATTCTAGGTCATGTGGTGTCGATAGAGGGTATTCAGGTGGATCCCAAGAAGATTTTAGCAGTCAGAGATTGGCCTAGACCCACCTCAGCTACAGAGATTCAGAGCTTCTTGGGCTTAGCAGGTTATTATCGTCTATTTGTGGAGGGATTTCCATCTATTGCAGCCCCAATGACCAGATTGACTCAGAAGGGTGCCCAGTTCAAGTGGTCTGACGAGTGTGAGGCGAGCTTTCAGAAGATCAAGACAGTCTTGACCATGGCACCGATGTTAGTTTTACCCACAGTTTCAGGGCCATATACCGTGTATTGTGATGCTTCACGGGTTGGACTTGGTACAATGTTGATGCAGGATGTCAAGGTTATAGCCTATGCTTCACTCAGTTGAAGATTCATGAGAAGAACTATCCAATTCATTATTTAGAGTTAGCAGCCATTGTTCATGCGCTGAAGATTTGGAGGCATTATTTGTATGGTGTGTCATGTGAGGTGTTCACGGATCATAAGAGTTTGCAGTATCTGTTCAAGCAGAAAGAGTTGAATATGAGGTAGAGAAGATGGTTAGAGCTGTTGAAATATTATGACATTACCATTCTATATCATCCAGGAAAGGCCAATGTGGTGGCCGATGCTTTGAGCCGGAAGTCAGCCAGCATGGGTAGTCTTACTTATACACCGGTCGGGGAGCGACTGCTTGCTTTAGATGTTCGGGCCTTGGCCAATCGATTCATGAGATTGGATGTTTCAGATACTGGTAGTGTTTTGCTTATACTGTGGCCTGTTCTTCATTGTTTGATCGTATTCGAGACCGGCAGTATGATCATCATCATTTATGTGTTCTTAGAGATACAGTCTGGAACGGAGGTGCCAAGCATGTTACAGTTGATGATGATGGAGTCTTGAGGATGCATGGCCGTATTTGTGTGTCTGATGTTGATGGTATTCGTGAGTTGATATTGCATGAGGCCCATAGTTCCCGATATTCCATTTATCCGGGCACAACAAAGATGTACCAGGATTTACGACAACATTATTGGTGGAGGAGGATGAAGAAGGACATTGTGGCATATGTAGCTCGGTGCTTGAACTGTCAGCAAGTTAAGTACGAGCACCAGAGACCCGGTGGTTTGATGCAGCAGATTGAGCTTCCCGAGTGGAAGTGGGAGCGTGTTACTATGGATTTTGTAGTTGGGCTCCCACGGACTCAGAGGATGTTTGATGCGGTGTGGGTCATTGTGGATAGGCTGACCAAGTCAGAACACTTCATTCCTGTATCAGTTTCGAATTCTTCGGAGAAGTTGGCAAAAATCTAAATCAGGAAGATTGTTCGCTTGCATGGTGTGCCCGTGTCTATAATCTCCGACCGAGGTACTCAGTTTACCTCCTATTTCTTGATAGTATTTCAGCGTGAGTTGAGCACACGGGTTGAGTTAATCACAATATTTCATCCTCAGACGGACGGGCAGTCCGAGCGTACCATTCAGATCTTGGAGGATATGTTGCGAGCATGTGTCATTGACTTTGGAGGTTCATGGGACCAGTTTTTGCCTCTAGCTGAGTTTTCCTGCAACAACAGCTACCAGTCGAGCATTCAGATGGCTCCTTATGAGGCGTTGTATGGTAGGCAGTGTCGGTCTCCAGTCGGGTGGTTCGAGCCGAGAGAGGCTAGATTGTTGGGTTCAGAGTTAGTTCAGGATGCCTTGGATAAGGTGAAGATCATTCAGGATAGGCTTCGCACATCTCAGTCCAGGCAGAAGAGTTATGCAGAGCATAGAGTTCATGATTTGGCATTCATGGTTGGTGACCGGGTATTGCTTCGGGTGTCGCCCATGAAGGGCGTGATGAGGTTCGGGAAGAAGGGCAAGTTGAGCCCTAGGTACATTGGTCAATTTGAGATTCTTGATAAGGTAGGAGAGGTGGCCTACAAACTTGCTTTACCACCGCGTTTATCAGTCGTGCATCTGGTGTTTCATGTATCTATGCTTTGGAAGTATGTCACCGACCCATCTCATGTGCTAGACTTCAGCAGTGTCCAGTTGGACAAGGATTTGGCTTATGAGGAGGAGCCGATAGCCATATTAGCTCGGTAGGTTCGTCAGTTGAGATCGAAGAGTTATCCTTCGGTTCGTGTTCAGTGGAGAGGTCAGCCTGTTGAGGCAACTACCTAGGAGTCCGATTCCTATATGCTGAGCCGATATCCCCATCTTTTCCCTGATTCAGGTATCTTTCTATGTCCGTTCGAGGACGAACGTTTGTTTTAGAGGTGGAGATTGTGATGACCCAAAAGGTCATCCCGTGTATTTCTTGCTAAATCGTTGTTCCAAGGTTATGAGAACCTCCTTCTATCTCACCTCGATTTGCGTGCGCAGCCCGAGCGTGTAGCCGGGAAGCCGTTATGTGAAAAACTGATGAAAATGATATTTTGTTTGTGTTGAAATTTGAGTAAAGTTGATGTTGGTCAACATTTTTGGTAAACGCACCCAGACTCGTGATTTGGCAGTCCCGGAGGGTCCGTAGGAAAATATGGGACTTGGGCGTATGCCTGGAATCGAATTCCGAGGTCCCAAGTCCGAGAAATGAATTTTTGAAGAACTATTATTTTCTGAAAAATATAAAAGTTTTCGAAAATGAAATTTTATGTGAAACTTGTGATATCGGGACCGTATCTTGGTTCCGGAGCCCGGTATAGGTTCGATATGATATATATATGTGTTATCTGTGAAGTTTGGTAAGAAACAGACTCAGTTTGACGTGATTCGGATAAAAAATGCAAAATTTGAAGTTTTAAAATATTTCATTTATTTTGAGGTTTAATTCGTTGTTTTGATGTTATGTATTACACGAATAAGTCCGTAGAAGGTTTATAAGGTTGTGTGCATAATTGGTTTGGAGCCCCGAGGGCTCGGGTGAGTTTTGGATAGGCGTCAGGGTGATTTTTAGGCTAAAACTCTAGTATTTAATAGCTATTGCTGGTGTCCAGGAAATTACCCTATGCGAACGCACTCAAGGGAGTGCGAACGCACATGGTAGTGTGGGTCTGGGGGTCAGGATAGACTTTAAAGCTATGCGAACGCACCCATAAGGATGCGAACGCGAAGGGTAAGTCAATAGCAGCTGTGCGAACACACTAGGGTGGTCGCGAACGCACAGCCTAAGAGGGGACCTGGGGGCTGGGTACATCTAACCCTGTGCGAACGCGGCCCCACGCTTGCGAACGCATAGGTTAGGGTAGTTAACCCTCTGCGAACGCGACCTGAGGCTCGCGAACGCAGAGAAGAAATTCTCCAGTTATTTTAAAATGTCCAAAATAGAACCAATACATGATTCTTCACCATATTCATAAACCTCTTCTTCTCCAAATCTCTTAGGCGATTTTTGAAGAATTTCTTCACCATAATCTCTTAGGTAAGTAATCTTTGACTTGTTTTCTTCCATTTTTACCAACATCCACTAGATTCTAGGTCTAAAAACATGTGATTAAGGGTAGAAAATTAGGGATTTGGGTAGAGTTAGGGCTTTTTGATTATTTTTAGAATTTGACCTCGTTTTGGGGTCGGATTTCAAAATAAATTATATATTCGGGATCGTGGGTGAATGGGTGATCGAGTTTTTGTCCGAACCTTGTGTTTTGACCAAGCGGGTCCGGGGTTGATTTTTGAATTTTTGGAAAGAATGTTGGGAATTCTATATTAAGCCTTGGAATTGAATTGTTTAGCATTTATTGATGTTATTGGGTCAATTATGTCTAGAAACGATTGATTTGGAGTCGGGTTCGAAAGGAAAAGTTGTGCTAGAGGCTTGATTTGGATTCTTGGAGTCGAGGTAAGTGTTTGGCCTAACCTTAGCTTGAGGGAATAAGTGTTGGGTCATATGTGCTACGTGTTTATTCCATGTTCAATGTATAGGTGACGAGTACCTATGCATTGTTGTCAAGCATGCCCGTGAGTCAATTTTTTTATATATATATGTGTTTTTCTTCGATATTTACTGTGTTATGAAGTAGATTTCATTTTGGAGGTTATTCAATTGTTGGAAATACTTGGTTGTGAACACTGTTGATTAATTGTTCGGTTGAGGATTACTTTGTTAAGTTATACACTTGAGCGAGATTGATTATAGCTGTGTCCCTTGTCGGGGACGGTAATATCTCTGTTATTGTTCCCTTGCCTGGATGTTGTGACTTATGATTTATGTTGTTGATTTTCCTTTCCAAACTGTTGTTCTTGATATTGTTTGGGTGAGGAAGAGTGTAAAGCACGAAGGGTGATGCCGTGCATTTATTTGTTGCATTGTGAGGATGAGAGTGTAAAGAACGAATGATGATGCCGTGTATTTATTTATTGCATTGTGAGGATGAGAGTGTAAAAGCACGAAGGATCATGCCTTGCCATTTTTATTTAATTATTGCTTTGGTGAGGATGAGAGTAAAAGTACGAAGGGTGATGTCGTGCACTTGTTTGTCTATGTGTTTACTTCCTGTTGCTATTTTTGATACTTAGTCTGTTGCTTCGTTCTGTGATTCAGTAATTGTTTTCCCCTTGTCCCCAGCATGTTCTCCCCCGTTTTACACTTAACTGTTTATTTTCTGCCATTGTTCCTGTTATATATTATTGAATTGCACAGGTGTTTATGATTGGTCGTGTCCTAGCCTTGTCACTACTTCGCCGAGGTTAGGCTCGGCACTTACTCAGTACATGGGATTGGTTGTACTGATGCTACACCTGCACTTCTTTATGTTACATTGATCGAGGGAGTATCCTTTAGTCCACATGCGACACTGAGGTAGTCCTGCAGGCGTCCGCAGACCTTGGCGTCACCTCCTATCTATGTCCTTTCTCTTTCGTTTCTTTGTATTTTTG
This sequence comes from Nicotiana undulata, assembly GCA_005239495.1. Taxonomy (NCBI): domain Eukaryota; kingdom Viridiplantae; phylum Streptophyta; class Magnoliopsida; order Solanales; family Solanaceae; genus Nicotiana; species Nicotiana undulata. The sequence continues at coordinate 70,851 of ML271841.1, read as the reverse complement.
AGACAATTGTATATGTTCATTTAGACCCTTTGTTTTTAGTAATCTTAGTCAGTCCGTGAAGTTGTGATACCAGTTCTGGGTGTTTTGATTAAGGATTTTGTAATATTAATTACTTAAGTTATTGGATTTCATAGCTCCGTATTCTTATTCATATTTGTTCTTGTTTATTACTTTTCTTTTAAATGCTAATTAATAGGGAAATAAGTTATATTAACCGGAACGTTGGCTTGTCTAGCGGGTTCAACGTTAGACGCTATTACGGTCCCGACGGTGGGATTTCGGGTCGTGACAAATATAATATTACAAAAGTTAACAAAAAAAAAAAGTTGATAATTTAGATGGCCAAATAGGTATTTGGTAATCAAAAGTTTAAGAAATCTTGTTGAGTAACTTGCTGAGCGCTATAGGCATAGTTAAGTGACTTTTCTGTTACAAACGAAAGAAAGATGACATTACTAGATAATTTTGAATAGTTGTGTGATCCTTTGAGTAAGGGACTCCCCAAACCCAGTGGCGGAGCCACTCATTGGCAAGGGGAGTCAATTGACACCCCTTCGTCGGAAAATTATACCACGTAAATAGGTTAATATTTTCTTTTTATGTATACATACTATGTATTGACTCTCCTTAATTTTTTCATAAACTCACTTATTTATAGTTTGACACCCCTTAAAAAAACTTCTGGCTCCGCCTCTGCCCAAACCTCTCTCGAATAAAAATCTTGTGATTTAACTGCTATCAATGAAGAAAACAATGTTGTCAATATACACTTGTCTAATATGATGTTATCACTAAAAAGTGTAATAATAGTGAATCAAAAGGATAAAGATACCGTAATATGTCGTCATGTTCAGAAATAAATACTTTAAAATTAAACCTCACATCTTTTTCGATGGGGATATTTTATCGTCAGGTTACTTATACGATAGTCTCAAAGATTAGAATAATTTAATTTAAAAGGTTATTGCTTAAAAATATTATCATATATATAAAACAGTGACAGGGCAATTCAAAATCTTCTATTTGGTGTTTCAACTATAACTACTGAGTGCAACGATTTCTAGTAATAAATTATTTATTAAGCTTCTTACCTTGTTTCTTATTGTATATGATATTAAGGATTTTCTAAGAAATTGACATATATCCGGGGCAGAGCCAGAATTTAAAACTTATGGGGTCAGGGTTGTAATCATTTTAAGTTATTGGTTTCTAAATTAATAATTTATACATATTTCTATGAAATTTTTAAAACAAATATATCGATTAATTTGACCAAAGCGACTGAATTCGACCGAACCCGTACTTAATGGGCTAGCTCCGCCGCCCCTGCATAAACCACTCGTACTTTTTCTCTCTAGCTTGTCATGACTTGTAAAATCGGTATAAAAACAAATAACATAGTCCTACACGTCCTCTTCCTTCCAAGTTCAGGGCATGTCGTTTTTTAAATGGCAATGGCGAAGTAAGGAAGGAAATGGACGTGTAGGAGTTTGACGTGAATTTAATTTTACTGTTTTAAAATTGTTATAGTTTAAAATATGATCATGACAAATTGGGATTTAGTAATGATGTGTCATTTTCCGTAACAAAAATTTCACTTTTTGATGACTAGTATTCTCTAAAATATTAACACATAGTTTAGTCACTTTAATGATACAAAGAAAAGTTGCAAATTTACTAATACAATTGATAAATGTCAGTAAAATAATTTTGTGACTTTACCAATATAAAAACTTTTTGACATTCAAAAAGTTATTTTGTGACTTTACTATTAAAATCTAGTGACCAAGCGTGAAAATAACCTATAATTTCTATCCTCCTCACGGTTTGTGTGCTAACAACCGATTATCTCCACGTTCATTAGTGTGTTCAGATTTAGGGAGGGTATGAAGTAATATTTATGTGTATTAGCTGTAGTATGATATTACTGTTAAGAAACTAAGCTCAAAGCAATAACATAAAATAAGAAAATAGATAAGAGATATAGAGAGAAAGAGAAGAGAGATTATAATTTCTTCCATGTATTTGTTGGGCTATCTGCATATTTGGCTTCAGGCCCAAAACTGAAAAGCTAATACTAATAGGCCCAAATGTATATTTATGTGTATAACTTTATTGTGTTCAGAAAGTAGCTTAGCTTTTTCTATTATTTGGTTTGTTGGACTGATATTGTAATGGACCGGATCCAGGTTTGTATATAAAGCAGGAGGCCCAACTCAAATGAGTTGACCGATTTATTTTCCATTTTTATTTTCTGTTGGTCTGAGTTCTCTCTAAGAGAACATTCTAGAACCCTAGTCTCTATTGATGAAAATCTTCCATTTCTTCTAATTCTAGTTGTTAACATGGTATCAGAGCAGAGATTTCGTTAGACCCTACTCCTATACGTCGTCCGATTCTACCCTGGTTCGATTTGGTGGTGTTTTTGTATGTTCGTCAAAGATCTATGGTTCAACGATTCGAGAAGATTTCGAGGTGGTTTTGATGCAGATTTTCTCTTTTCGGGGTCCTCTAATTTGGAGATCATATGGAGTTTTGTTCGAGTTTCCAGCCTTGATCGAAGAATCTAGGGTTTCTATATTAGACCTAGGTTTTTATACTAATAAAGGCTTTTACTTCTTCAGGTCGCGAAGAAGATTGGTATTTTCGTTCCCCAGCTGTTTGGTTTTCTTATTGCATGAAAGAGTATTGAATTCATTTTCTGAACACCCGATATTTGATGTTATTTGGTTGATATGGGTAGTCTCGATCCTCCTATGAATTCTTCATCTGTTTATACACCTGAACCATCTTCCCTGTTATTTCTCCTTTCTTCTGATGTTCCTGGAGTTTCTCTTGTGGTTGTTCCGTTCTCGGGGAATGGTTTTGGTGGTTGGAAGCGTAGTATGATTGTGTCGTTATCTGCTAGAAATAAGATTGGTTTTATTGATGGGACCTGTGCTAGGCCTCCTGAGAATTCCCCTCAGTTTAGACAATGGGACCGTTGTAATAATATGGTCATATCGTGGCTAACCAACTCACTCTCACCAGATATAGCTGAGAGTGTACAATACTTAGATACTGTTGAGAGCATATGGAAATAGCTTAATAATAGATACGGGACAGTAAATGGAACTAAGGTGTTTGAATTAAAAAGAGAACTAGCATCCACATATCAAGGATCTCTTGATATTCCTTCTTATTTCAACAAACTTAAGAAAATATGGGATGAATTGGAGGTTATACGTAGTAGTCATGCCAATTCTTGTAATTGTGCTGCTAAAGAAGGTCTACAAAAGGAAAGGAAAGAGGACAAAGTACATCAGTTTCTTATGGGATTAAACGAGGTTTATGTAGGTGTTAGAAGCAATCTATTGATGATGCATCCTTTACCCTCTCTTGATTCTGTCTATAACATACTTCTACAAGATGAAAAACAAAGGCAAATTACTACAAATCCTCAATTTCATCCAGAATCCGCTTCCTTCAATGTTAATTCCAATAATATCAAATCCACTCAATCACAACCACAACAAAAATAGTATAGTCAGAGGGTATTCTTTGATCAATCTAAGTCTGGCCTCTTCTGTAAGTATTGCAAGAAGACAGGGCACCTGGTTGACAAATGTTACAAACTTAATGACTTTCCCCAAAGTTTTAAATTCACCAAGGGCAGAAAACCAGCTGCAAACATGGTAGAATCTGAACTCTCTTCTCCACAAAATGTTCTACCAATTCTGTGTCAAACTCTACTCAAAATCAGGTGGAACAAGGATCTAAGGTACATGAGTTGACCCAGCAGCAGTATGCTCAATTGATATCTTTGCTTCAACAGACTCACACTTCTAATTCTTGACCTCCTCTCAACACTTTAAGTTTTGCCAATTTTGCTGGTACTTTACTGCCTAAGACTGTTGTGTATAGTTTTAATTCTACTTTGTTGAGTAAATCAGATTCCTTAACTTGGATAATAGATTCAGGTGCATCTGACCATATGACTTCTAATAAAGAATATCTCATTAACATCACACCTTTACCCATTCCTTTTCTTGTCTCTCTACCAAATGGATACAAAGTTAAGGTTACCTGTACAAGATCTTTTGTCTTAACTAAGTCCATCATTCTTCACAACGGCCTTTATCTACCTTCTTTTAAGCATAATCTCGTTTCTGTACACAAAATTACTGAACAAATTGACTGCATAGTTCAGTTTACCAGAATCTCATGTATTATACAGGGCCCTTCTCTGATGAAGCCTCTGGATCTTGGTAAACTGGACAATGGCTTGTACAAGTTTATTTGGGAACAATCATCATCTCAACTTCAGGAACTTTTGACAAATGTTTCAAATAGCATCAATCTTTCATCTTTGTGTAACTCTAGTTCTTTCTCTTCTTCTGCTGTACATAAAGATTCTGCCATATGTAATAAAGCTGCTTTGAATAAAATGGATGTTATCTGGCATAATAGACTTGCTCATGTTCCTTTTGTTAGAATGAAGAGTATATTTGAAATTTCCTCTATTATTCTTCCAATCAGTCCTTTCCTTGTACAATTTGTCCTATGGCTAGGCAAACCAGATTGCCATTCCCAGAAAGTTCCATTAACACTTCCAAACCTTTTCAACTCATTCATGTTGATACTTGGGGACCATATCATACTACCTATTCTGGTTCTAGGTATTTTCTCACTATTGTTGATGAGTTTTCTAGAAGTACTTGGACTCATCTAATGGGATCTAAGAGTAATGCATTCTCTTTGCTCAAAGCTTTTATTTCTATGGTAAAGACTCAGTTTCATACTACAATACAAAACATTAGATCTGATAATGCATTAGAACTAGGCTCTAGTCATGCTGCCATTTCTTTCTTCTCTGAACATGGCACTATTCATCAGACTAGTTTTCCCCACACCCCTTAACAAAATGGTGTGGTGGAAAGAAAATATATGACATTAATTGAAGCATCTAAAGCTTTACTTTTTCAGTCTAAAGTTCCTATAAGATTATGGGGGGACTGTTTATTAACAACACTTACATCATCAATAGACTTCCTTCCAAATTACTCAACAATAAATCTCCTTATGAATTACTGTATGGTAAAGTGCCAAGTTACTCCCATCTTAGAACTTTTGGCTGTCTTTGTTATGCCACTGTTCCAATCCCCCAAAGAGACAAATTCAAACCTAGAGTATTTCCCTGTATGTTCCTTGGTTATCCTTTTGCTAGAAAAGGATACAAATTGTATAATTTGCACACTAAACATTATTTCATCTCTAGAGATGTGGTGTTTCATGAACATCATTTTCCTTTTTTCTCTGATTTTTCTCTTCCTGTTTCTTCTGAGTGTCTTTTACCAAATACACCACAACCTTCTTCCCTTGTTCCTAACACTGATCCTTCTCCTGAAGCTGCTGATGTTCTACCACAACCACAATCTCCTCACTTTCACTTAAATTCATCTCCTGTTACTAGTCCTACTCATTCTGTTCATTCTCCTACTTTCCCTTTACATGATCATGTACCTGAAATACCCACTTCTCCTACTCCCTTCAATCCTGACATTATTCCTACCACTACACCTATTCTTTCTCCTGATACTTCTTCTTCTTCAATGCCTTTAAGAAAATCCAGTAGAGTTCACCATCCTATCTGAAGGATTATGTTTATACCCTTCCATCATCTCTTTCTTGTTCTGTTACTCAGCATAAAGAATTTGAACCATATACATATTCGCAGGCAGTTCCCATACCAGCTTGGCAAGATGCCATGAGAAAATAATTTGAAGCTTTAGAACAAAATCACACTTGGGATGTTGTTGAGCTCCCACATGGTAAGAAACCTATTGGGTGTAAGTGGGTCTATAAGATCAAATACAAGGCTGATGGTAGTGTCGCAAGATATAAATCTAGACTTGTCATTAGATGGGACACCCAGGTTGAGGGGGTGGATTTTAATGAAATTTTTTCTCTTGTAGCAAAAATGTCCACGGTAAAATGTCTTATTGCTGATGTTGTTAAGAAAAAGTGGTCTTTATTTCAACTTGATGTCAATAATGCATTCCTTCATGGTGATTTAGATGAAGAGATCTACATGAAACTGCCTTTGGGTCTTTCTTTTTCAATTTCCAACTCTTCTACTTCTGCTCTATTGGTTTGTAGACTTAGGAAATACCTTTATGGCTTAAGACAAGCTTCAAGACAATGGTACGCTAAACTATCTCACGCCTTGTGTTCTAGAGGTTATCATCATTCCCCCAATGACTATTCTTTATTCATAAAAGGGTCTCCTGGTCAACTAGTCATCTTGGCAGTCTATGTTGATGACATAATACACACAGGTGATGATTTGCATGAAATTGATTCCTTGAAAACATTTTTAGACAATGAATTCAAGATTAAAGATTTGGGGTCTTTGCATTACCTTTTTGGTATTGAAGTCAACCATATGCCTGGGGATGTTCTTCTTAATCAGAAGAAATTTGTGACTGATTTACTTTAGGAGTTTAATTGTTCTGATGTAAGTTCTGGGGTGAGTCCTTTGGAGTTGAATAATAAATTACATGATGATGTTGGTGATGTTCTTCCTACACCAGAAAAATATAGAAGTTTTATTGGTAAACTGTTGTTTCTTACTCACACGAGACCAGGTATTTCTTTTGGAGTTCAACACCTTAGTCAATTTTTAAAGTCCCCCAGACTTCCTCATATGTCTGCTTCCTTTCACCTGCTTAGATATCTCAAGGGTACTGCTGATCTTGGGCTGTTCTACTCTGATTCCGCTGATATGTCTGTCCATGCTTACTCCGACATTGATTGGGCTGCCTTCCCAGATACACGCAAATCTATCACTAGTTATTGTATTTTTCTTGGTGATATTCTTATTGGTTGGAAGTCTAAGAAACAACCAGTGGTTTCTTTGTCTTTAGCTGAAGCAGAATATCGTGCTGTGAGCAAAGTTGTTCCTGAACTAACCTGGATATCCAGATTATTACATGACATCTATGTTCCTATTTCTTATCCTATTTGTGTTTTTTGTGACAACTTGGCAGCCTTTCATATTGCTAAGAATCCGGTCTTTCACGAGCGTACTAAGCACATCGAGGTGGATTGTAATTTTATTCGGACTAAGCTGCTTGAGGGATTTATTCATCTTCACCATGTACCGACTGCTCAACAACTTGCCGATGTACTTACCAAGCCTCTTCCTGGTGCTCTCCATCATTCCTTTCTGGGTAAGTTGAAGGTGCTATCCCCCTTCAACTTGATGGGGGGTGTTGGGCTATCTTCATATTTGGCTTCAGGCCAAAAACTGAAAAACTAATACTAATAGGCCCAAATGTATATTTATGTGTATAACTTTATTGTGTTCAGAAAGTAGCTTAGCTTTTTCTATTATTTGGTTTGTTGGACTGATATTGTAATGGACCGGATCTGGGTTTGTATATAAAGTAGGAGGCCCAACTCAAATGAGTTGACCGACTTATTTTCCATTTTCATTTTCTGTTTGTCTGAGTTCTCTCTAAAGAGAACATTCTAGAACCCTAGTCTCCATTGATGAAAATCTTCCATTTCTTTTAATTCTAGTTGTAAACAATATTCAAATGTGTACAATATGATGCCCAAACTCTCTATTTATAGGATAAAATTGATGTAATACAAAGGGATATCATGAACATGGTATTAACTATTGAGAACATGGGGGAATTCATAGGGAGAGTATAGAGGTGTGGGAGTTACAACTATAATGATGAGAAGTAGTGAGGATTATCTACATAATGGAAAGTAGTGAGAGTTATATTTGATTAGTGGACATCCATATAATATGTATTTCATAACAATTACTGAAATTTATTAATCGCTGAATATATATGGAGATACTTAAAATTGTCATAATTTTTATTTAGACACTCAAGTATCTTATTTTGATGAACATCCCTAGCAACTCAAAGTGTACTAATCAAATACATTTCATTGACATGGTTGATAGTATGAGTTGTACTGATTTGGAGTGACTAAATAAAAATCGTAACAACTTTAGGGTCTTCAGGGGCTGCTCAACAGCCTAAAGCAAAACCTTAATAAGAGTCCTTAAAAAAAGAATATAATCATTTTTTGAAAAATTAGAAAAGTGAGTATGTGAAATGGAAAAAATGAGAATTTAGTTTTATAAAATACAAAAAAAAATTGAATGAATTTAGCGTTGATTGCATCATAACTGAAATGAGAGAACCCAGAAAACATACTTCCTCCGTCCCAACTTATGCGACTCCTTTTTTAGTCAGTCCCCTTTTTATATTTAGTAATAATTCAACTTTAAAATTTTCTTTTTATCTTTAATGAGATAAGCCACACAAGTTTCTATGATTTGTTTTAGATCATACGTTTCAAAAGTCTTCCTTTATGTTATAAAATCCTTGTCCAATCAAACACTTTCATATAAATTGGGAGGAAAAAAGTATAATTTATGTGAGAAAAATAAATAATAAGTTAGATTATTAGATATAGTTACGTGACTAACTAATGAATAAAGAAATATAATTCAGTAAAAATGTAAAATAAGAAAACTATATTGATTATATTAATTAGAAGAAGAAATTGAGTTAAAAATTAATATGACAATAAAGAAATAAATGTATCAATCATAAGAAATAACATATAAATAATATACTATGTATAAAGAAATGGAGTAGTAATTTTGGGGCCCTTAAATTCTTGGGGCCTAAAACAAGTGCTTCACTTGCTTTAAAGTATGGCCGCCCCTGGGGTCTCTGTATGTATTCAACCTTAATTAATACTCTCTCCGTCTCATATTATCTTTCAAGATTCTCTTGTACAATACTTCCCTTAAGAAAAATCAATTAGGATGGGATTTTTACTACTTTACCCTCATTCATGGCTTAACATTTAATCTTTCTTCATTGGTATTTGAACAAAGTTAGGTATTTGTAGTCTTCAAGGATAATTATTACTAAGGGTAAAAAAAGAAAAAAGATAATTAATTTTGTCTTGAACTTCTAAAGTGACAAATAATTTGAGACAACTATTTTTAATAACTACGACTGTTAATATGAGACGAAGAGAGTATTGTGTATGAGCTATATTTCTCTATCATTTCCAGATGAGGAGATAATCTGAATTTAATCCTTTTCAAAATTGCTAAAGGATAATATCTTTTAGTTATTTTTTGACCAAAAAGTGTAACTTTTAAAACATGTTGATTTATATAGTAATGGGATGAACTTAATTAATAATAATAATATCACTATATGTTATTTCCAAAGGGTGACTAATGATGGTCAGATCTGGTGGGGGAATGACAACAATATGCCTTAACTATTCCCAAGAGTATGAGCAATAATGTAGAAACAACTAGAAATAAATAATAATAAATGACATTTAGTAAACAGAAGGAGTGATTCCCCCAATAAAATATGAACTAATTGATTATTCCTCATGACAATGATGAGTGACAAATAAATCCCAGAATGTTCGAATTATTCTCGGATCTGAAGGAAGGGTGTGAAATAATCCGAGCCAGAAGGAAGGGTGTGAAATAATCCGAGCCAGAATCTAGATGTACATGTAGTGTTTTTATCTTGAGAGAGAGAAAGAATCTTTAATCAAAAGTCTGTTCTTGTCAAATGAATGTCACGTGCCTTACGCCATTTCCTCCTTTTATAATTATATGAGACATTTTCTTAACAAACCCTAATAGTAGAAGTGCAGAGAATATCCACTAGAATGTTCTCTTTAATATCCTATTTCAAAAACTAGCCGTTACAACTTTGCCAACGATGCTCGACCTCAACCCTTATTGACATCTCGGACCTCGATCCTTGTTGACATCTCGGCCCCGAACCTCGCTACTTCCTGGTTGACCTCGACTGATGACGACTTGAAGACTCTTCCTTTAGCGTTATCTTGTCTTAAATATTCTAGGGTAAATTACATATACAGTTAGTCCCTCCGCTTATTGAGGTCAGCCTCAGGTGGGCTTGATGAGCGGGTTCTGTTCGTCGTGGTCAAGATGATTGGACGAGTGGGCAACGCGGACTTTCATGAGCTACAACTTTTGGGGTTACCTTGTTCCTGGATCAAAGTGACATCATGGCGTCATACATCATTATGGTGCATTTTCTCGATACGTTGCGTTGTTTCGCTTGCGTCTGTTGGTTAGATTTGTTGCTTCGATAGTGGTGCCAATTAATGATGACCTAATTTCTTGATTTCGATGCCTGAGCTCTTATAAATAGGGATGTGAATACACACACTCAAGTTTCATAAATTTTCTATATAAAAACCTTGTGCCGTCTTCTTCTTATTCCATTGTTGTCCATATTCTTTACCTTCCCTATAGATCCATGTTGTTTCCCCATTACTTTATATACCTTCTCTTTCGTTGAAACCATGTCTAACGTATCTTCTGGTCCCAGCGAGGAAAGTTACCCGGTTCCTTTAGCGATGGTTTTACCTCCTCGCGCAAAGGGTGTCTCCTCTGCCGTTAAGGACGAGAACTTCCCTACGGTGGAGGAGATAGTTCCTCGTGGTGAGAAAGTCAGGTATGATTTTACAAAGGCGCCTGAAGCTGAGCCCGAAATATCTGAGTCGGCTATGAAGGAGACTGATTTATTAGAGCTTAGGGCTAAATTCGGCATTCCTTCTCGCATTGAGTTGGTCTCTATCGGGCAGGATGTAGTACAAGTCCATCGCCTAGGGTACTGTGCGTTTTACGCTTACCCTTTTCATGTTGGTCATGCTCTTCCCCTTCTTTCATTGGCGGAGGAGTTTTGTCATTTTTATGGCGTTTGCGTGGCTCAGCTTGCACCGTACATCTATAAGCTCATCAGGATGATTACTAATTTTGTGGAGTTGGCCGGTGTCGAGATCGCTCTTCGGCATCTGACGCATTTATTGGCCCCTAATTTCTATAGGGGGACGATGTTGAACCTTCATCACCGAGGGGCAAGTACCTGGAGGTGAATTGTGATGACCCAAGGGTCCATTCTATGTATTTAGACTCCGTTCTAGGCTTAACAACCCTAAAAAGATTAATTTTAAATACCTCAATTTGCGTGCACAGTCCGGACGTGAAACCGGAAAGCTTTTATGTGAAAATATGAGAAATAGTAATTTCTAGAGTTAAAATTTGATAAAAGTTGACTTTGGTCAATATTTTGAGTAAACGGACCCGGATCCGTGTTCAGACGATCCTGGGAGGTCTGCAGTAAAATATGGGACTCAGGTGTATGCCTGAAAATGAATTCCGAGGTCCCAAGCCTTAGAAATCAATTTTTGAAAGAAATTATTTTGCTGAAATATTAATGAAATAAAGAAAAAGAATTAATATTTGAAACCATTGGTATCGGGCTCGTATTTTGGTTCTGAATCCCGATACAGATTTGTTATAGTATTTAAAGGTTAACTGTGAAATTTGGTGAAAAACGGAGTTCGTTTGACGTGATTCGGACATCCGGTTGAAAAGTTATGAACTATAAGTGTTCTTAAGGAAAATGATGAGTTTTGGGGTTTAATTCATGGTTTTATATGTTATTTTATGATTTGATCGTACGAGTGAGTACGCATGATATGTTTAGACTTACGTGCACGTTTTGTTTAGATCCCCGAGGGCTCGGGTGAGTTTCAGATAGGCCACAGGTAGTTTTTGCACTAAAACTTTCTGCTGTCATTGTTGTTGTTGGTGCACAGCTTGTGTGTGCAGTGCGTTCGCACCCCCCCTCGCGAACGCATAGTGCAATTTGAGGGAGGGGCCTGTTTGTTCAGTGCGAACGCGAAGCTCTCTATGAGAACACAATGGGCCTGGCAAAGGACCCTACGCGAACGCGTGAGAGCCCACGCGAACGCACAGTGCATCTGGGACTGGGGAAGGGGGATGCGTTTGTGCTATGCGAACGCGAAGGTCTGGAAACCAGTACCCTATGCAAACGCACCCCTGCCTACGCGAACGCATAGAAGCCTGGCCCAAGTGTATATAAACTCTTTTAAAAACGGGCATACCTTCTTTCTTCTTCTTCTTCTTCTTCTTCTTCTTCTTCTTCTTCTTCATATTTTCGAACCCCACAGCCCTAGGAGCGAATTTCTTCACCAAATATTATCCCCAAGTCATAGGTAATCAATTCTAAACTTTACTTCAATTCCTTATTGTTTTTCATCACCTTTTTTTAAATCAAAAACTAAGAATTTTCATGGTAAAAATTGAGAGTTTGGGTAGAATTAGGGAATTTTGTAAAAATCGAATCTTTACATCGAATTGAGGCCGGACTTCAAAACTAATTGTATATTTGGGTTTGTGGGTGAATGGGTAAACGTAATTTGGTCCGAACCCCGAGTCTAGACCAAGCAGGCCCGGGGTCGGGTTCACTTTTTTTTAGAAAACTTAGAAAAAATTATATTTTTCAATAAAGTTAGTTCCTTTAGCATTAATTAATGATATTGAGTTAATTATGGTTAGATTCGAGCAAGTTAGAACAAGATTCTAGAGGAAAAATAGTAATTGAGCAGTGAGTGGCCTACGAAATTGAGGTAATTGTTTGGTCTAACCTTGACTTGAGGGAATAGGAATCCCTACTTATTTGTTATGTGAATTGCATGTGTGTGGTGTATAGTTGAGGTGACGAGAATCTATGCACCACCAAATGATATGTTACACATGATCCCTTTCCCGTTTTCAATTTAATTGATTCTTGTCTAAATTGTTCTACGTTCATTATTGTTTCTATGACTACCTGACTTTATTACTTTGGTGTTAAATATTGTTATGATTATTTTGGAAGAATATTGGTTGTTTATCCGGTTCCTAGGTGGTACGGAAAGGTTGAGCAGTTTGGCAATGTTTTACGAGATGCATATATATATATATATATATATATATATATATATATATATATATATATATTCCTGTTGGTTTTATTTTTATGATAATATTGGTAAATTTATGTGAAGTATAGTTTTCCGTTTATAAATGTTGAGATAAAGGTGTTGTGAAAGGCTTGGCCTGAATTGTGAAAGTTTTTGATAAACAAATAAAAATTGATTGTGATAAGGGTGGAGAAATTGATTGTGATAAGGGTGCATAAATGATTGTGATAAGGTTGGACAGGTGGGATCGGGTTGCACGCCGTAACAAAATAGTGGTAAGGGTGAATAATTATGTTTTACTGATTTTGATTACAAAGATTTGGAAATACTTGTTTTACTCTACGACTTTTCTCATATTTTGTACTTGAGGTTATTTTAAAGTAAAGTTTGGAAATTTGGAAATTTATTCGAGAATTAATAGCTGAGACCTGGAAAAGGTGACTGAGTTATTTTAAGTTGTTGTTGAATTTGTTATTATTTATCTGTTTTAGATTTCTTTCTTGCTTTATTTGTTATTTGTGTCACAGGTTATATTATTAATGCCCCGCCGTAACCTCGTCACTACTTCGTCGAGGTTAGGCTCGGCACTTACTCAGTACATGGGGTCGGTTATACTGATACTACACTCTGCACTCTTTTGTGCAGATCCAGGTACCGGCCAGCAGTAGAGATATTTAGAGCGGCTATTCATTTATACGGAGACACGAGGTATATCTGCCGCCGTTCGCAGATCCCGAGAGTCTTCTCCTATTTTCATAAACGTTGTTTTATTATATTCAGAATAGTTTCACTATTTCTTTCAGCCTAGTATTTGTATTATTCTTTAGTAGTTCGTGAATTGTGACACCAGAACCTATGGTAGTTTTAGAGTTATTTATATAATTAGTTCGTGGCTCGTTTTATTTAAGTGTTTATTATTTCATGTTTGGGATTCTTTCACTGAAAGTCGGTAGCTTAAGTTTATTTTATAAGTGTTTATTATGTTTATATGGATAATCAAAGAAAAATAGCTAATCGAACTCTAACATTGACTTGCCTAGTAAGTGTAGTGTTAGGCGCCATCACGATCCCTAAAGTTGGGAATTTGGGTCATGACATGAATGTGGATGACAAGGCTAGCCGCTAGTTCTGGCACAACTTCTTCTTCGTCATAAGTGATGACGTGGTGGCCAACGAAGACGGCTTCCCTGAAACTTGGAACTCTACTCATAACCGTCTAACCTTTATGTGTGAGGCGTTTGGTTTACTTTGCTTAGTCACTATTTCTGATCTCTTGCTCTTTTCATATGCATCCAGTACTTCGCCCTCTCCTTTGGTCGGGGACATTTCTGATTGGGTTGGCTGGCTCCTCCCTCACATTGCGGGGATTCGTGAGTGGCCGGGATTTCTCAAGAAATTTGGGCCCACTCTTTCCCTGACTAGTAAGTTTATTTGCTTTGGATTCTTGGTTACTCATCTTTTGTGGTTCCCTCCGGTTCACCTTCTTTTATTTTACCCTTCTCTCAATACCACCCCAAGGGCCTTCGAGGAGGCCTAGAGCTCCTCCACCTGCATTCCGCAAGAGAAAAAATGCTACCTCTTCGGCTTCTACGACCGTGACTGAGCCTGCTCCCTCCTCGACCCCTCCTACCGCTGCTTCAGCATCAATTTCTTTTATCTATGGATACTTCAACACCGGAACCTTTAGCTTCCCTTTTGTACCGTCTTGTGGATGAAGATGAGGAATCGTTTCCAAGTGACGACAGTTTGGTGCCTCATAAAAAGAGGTCAGTGGACGTTGGCAACGGGGTCCTCGGGTCGTGGACTCTGTGATGGGTGCTTTTGTCCTTCGTGAGATGGTGACCATTGTCCTTGAAGACGCCGTCGAGGTGGCATCTAAGGTTCTGAGATCGGTGGAGGCTTACAAAGACGTGCCTCACCATTCGGCGATGACAAAGGACGAAGGGCTGGCTGCGAGGGCTTCTGATTCTTTGCGGCAGGAAGGGCCATCGACTTCGCAGCCAACTGATGGTACTCCCTTGTCGGCCGATGAGAGAGACAAAGGCGTTGCCGAAGATGGTTATGAAACGAGTGTTAATACCCAACTTATCCCTCATATCTTTAAAATGTATATATACTTAGTTTACAAACCTATACAAGCATTCTTCATAATTTTCCATAATTTTTAGAAGCTCTAAATTAATTTCTTTCTGCATTTTATTATATAAATATCCAATAACTATCCTTCAAATTATTTTTATGATGATTTAATCATCCATACTTATTATTTACACAAACATGTATTTTTTATAATATTTACATCCTTTTTTATAATTACATTTGCAGTTTTAGGCTAATTGCATATTTTTTGCAATAATAGCCTATATTCATGTATAATTACATCACTTTTACCAAATTAACTTTTTATATTTTTATAATATTAATTTATTATTTTCAATCAGTTTAGTGCACAAATAATAGTTTGATTATTTATTAATTACTTTTATAAATTATATTTTGATAATATTGAGTATTTAAACAACAACCCATTTTAAACCAATTTTCGGACCAAATGAATGGCCCATAACCCTCAAACACCTAGCCAAAATACCCCAGCCCAAACCAAATGACCCAACCCTCTAAACTCGGTCGCGACCCGCCTAGCCTATCTGACCCATCCCCCTTTTAAAATCCTGGTCGTTGATCTCTAAGATCAACGACCCACATCTAATCCCCCCTTTTTAATTAACCCAACCCCAAACCCTAACCTATTACCCTCTAACCTGCTGCCCTCACACTCTCTCAACCTCCCCTTCTCTCTCTGAAGAACCCTATCCCCCCTCAAAGCCTTCTCCTAATCCCACTAAATATGGGATTCGACTGTCATTGCTTGCCATATCTGACCCCCTTATGATATCGGCTGTTTTCTTGTGATATTACCTAAGTTCTTGCCTAAACATGGCAAGCAAATCTCTTTCGAAATCGAACCAAAATTGTTCAAATCTCTGATTTTGAGCGTTATTTCATCTATATACGTTCAATGTTACTGTGTGAGTTAGACCTTTTTTTTAATATTCTGTTGATTTATTCTTTCCCTAAAAAATAAGGTTTACATATTTCTCACTTAAATTGGTGTTCAGATCAATTTGCATGTTTATTTTCCTTGTTTGGTGCTTAAATTACTCAGTTTTCTTGTTTGTTGCTCGATTTTTACTACTATATAATCCCCCCCCCCCTCCCATTCCCTCTTGGACAAACTTTAATCACTTAAAAAATTCCACTGAAAAACTAAGGCTTTCACTCTGTTATTTAGGGGTGGGCATAAAATCCGAAAAACCGAATTCCGAACCGAACCGAATTAATTCGGTATTTTGGGTTCGGTTATTTCGGTATTTCGGTATAATTCGGTATTAATTTTTCGGTATTTCGGTATTTCGGTATTTCGGTTCGGTTTTCGGTATTACAATTTTAAAAATTCGGTATACCGAATATACCGAAATTTTAAGTATATATTTTTTTGGACCCTACCTATACTAACACACCTAGTGTCCAACCCAATGTAATTCCCATTTCCCGTCGCCCCAAGCCCAGCCCAATGTAATTCCTAGTTGGTACTTCTTGTGCTTGTTCTAGACTGCTGTGAATCACAGTGAATGTGATGTAGCGTTTGTAGCGTTTATAGAGCTGTTTCTAAATGCAACAGCTTTTGTAGTGTTTTAAGGCATTTTGGGTGTTAGTTCGCTTTCTATTATGTTTTAGCTTTAGTAATTACTGCATCTTCTTAATTATTATCGTTTGTTCCTGCCAAAAGATATTTTCTACTCTATGTGCTCTTTTGGCGAAGGGTATAAAGAGGATATTTGCGTTGGTATTCATAAACCGAATACTTTACCGAAACCGTACCGAAACCGTACCGAACCAAAATAATAAATACCGAACCGTACCGAACTAATTTGGTACGGTATTTGGTATACACAATTGATAAACCGAATACCGAACCGAAATTCTTAAATACCGAACCGAAATACCGAATGCCCACCCCTACTGTTATTCATTTATTCTCTTGTTCTATTTTGGCTCTTGGCCGGGTGAAAGCTAAGGCTTCCAGATTTCCTATTTTTTGACTTTCCTTGGGTGTGAGCACTGCCCTGAGTTCCTTGAAGCCCTTGGGAACTTGACGCATCTAAGGTTCTAGGTCATATTACTGTGTTAACATTCAAGGCGATTATGTTCTTTTTTTGTTTGTCTACTAGTTGAGCAATTACTTGTTAGTTCTCAACCTTTGCAATGTTCATTCTTTTATGTTCCAATTATCATATCCATGTTTCTTAAGTTGCATGACTTAATGTATTTTCTTGACTCTCGTTACGGGTAATTCTGCTTATGGTATGAACCTCTATAGCATTGGCTCATGCCTAAACTGTTAGTCCTAAAAATGTACTCATGTTTAACTTGAATAAGTTAGACTGTTTGAAGGTTTTTAGCTTAATGTATTGGTAATTTTGTGTTTACATTGGTTACATGGCCTCATTTTGTTTCCTACCTTATTCTGGGTTTATATAGTGATTGATATATATCCTTAGTATGCCCTAATCTGTGTTAAAACCTTCATTGTAGCTGCAATTTGCTCCTATGATTATGTTTATCACCTAATATGTTCTTGCCTTGCTCAATTCTGTATCCCTAGCAACTAGGTAGAGCCTCAGACTAGTTTTCTTAAATTATGTACCCTATGACATCTGATTTTGCTTACCTTATTGGTATAATTTGCATTGTTTAATCACTTATGTTTAGCATAATTTGATAATTTAGATGTTAGTTGTTTTTCTTACTGACCTGATGCTCCCTTGCTTATTAATTTGTAATCCTAGAAACTTAAGACTCCTTGCTTCTTACAGATGTACCCTGCCCCAATGTGCTAACTGTAGATTTTCAATAACATGTATCTTGAGTTCGTGTACCCTTTGTGTTGATATGTTCATTATGTGATCTCTTTGCAATGCCTGTTCCTAAAAATTGCAAATGCACTTCTCCACATTCTGCTATTTGACTACTACTTCCATTGGTTGTTTACCCTATAATTCTTGGCCGGCTGAAACTCAAGGCCACTAAAGCTTTCCTGTTAACCTACCTAGTGTGAGCACTGCTCGGGGTCCACTTTGAGACCCTTGTGAACTCTGACACACTAGGGCCTGAGGTTCTTGGCCCTTTTTTCTTGACTACTCAATTCTGCCCTCTTTTGATGCCTACTGAATAGGCCAATTGACTTGTGTAAATGATTGTGTTTTTGGATCCTGTGATCAAACTATGACTGTTGGGTTTGGTCCTATAAGGACCCGTAAAATCCTTTAACCAAAAACTCGGGATTTTTGCAGTGCCAAGTTAGATTCATGCATTATTATAGTAGAAATCCAAGCTTGCCGCGGTTCGGACTTTTTGGATTCAACAGTACACTACTGGCATAGAGAAAAATATTTTGCAGAAGAGCGCATTTTTGCGGCCCATTGTGCGGTCGCATAATCACTCTGCGGACCGCATAATTGCTGCGAACCACATAATGGCCGCAGAGTGAAGCCGAAAGTTGGCCAATTTAGAGGCCCGTTATGCAGCCGATTATGCAATCGCATAATTGCTTTGCGCGGCGCATATCGATTGCATATCCACCTTGGAATTTTGCGAAGGGAAGTTTTTCGGTGCATTATGCGACCGCAGAACAGGTATGCGGACCGCATACTGATCGCATACCCAATCAGAAAATTCGAGCCCCTGAGGGATACTTCTGCGGTCACTTTGCGGACCACATAACCGTTATGTGATCGCATATGTGACCGCAGACCTATGCTGGGGCACCCATTTTCTTAATTTAAAACCCGACCCCCATTCCGTTAAAACACCAACCTTAGGCCATTTTGAGCATATTTTTCTAATAGTTTAGAGTGAGGGAAAGGGATCATAGAGAGAGAGGAAGTGATCTTCATTAATTGTTCTTCAATCCTTGACAAAACACCTTGAAGATTAACATGAAAGGCACCTAGGTCTCCTTCCCAAGAGGTAAGCTTCTATCACCCAAGCTCTTAATTCCATAATGTAGCTATAATGGGCCATTAGTGTGGTAAATTCATGGGGATAAGGGTGGTTACCTTGAATGCATGTGATACTAAAGTATGTGAGGGAGTGTTAAAACAAAGATAATAAAGAATGGGGAATGGGTTGGGGTAATCTTTCACTAAAAAGGGACCACGGAACCTTAATAAACGCATAATGTTTGATATAATGCTCAAGTGAGCTAGGGCTATGATTGTTTTCCTAATTATGGGTTCAATTGTGCTACATTGTTAAATAGATTAAAGGTGTTAAGGGTTCCAGAACTTGTTGTAATAATTAAGGAAAACTCAATTAAGGTATGTATGGCTAACTCTCTTCTTCTTAGAATCGAACCCCTGGTGTCCGAATATTTGGTGTAAGTTCCCGACTTGATCATACTAGAATTGGTGGCCTTAATGTGTTTTGTTGAAAGATTTATGTTCAATAATTATTCTAAATGTTTACCATGTCATCATGCTATTTGAGAATGTGTTTGAAGTGAGGAGTATGCGTTAAGAAAGGTTAAGAATTCGTATCAAGAGTGGAATAAAGCTAGCTAACCTAATTTGTATGAAAGGCCTCCGTGTGATTATGATTTTCCAAGCTCCTTCCCTTATGTTTGCAATGCCTTATATGATAGGACTTATTGACATGGTTGATACTGTTATTTTAACATATAAAAAGGGAAAGATTTGAATTGTAAAATGCGTCCAAGTGCCAAGAATGACTTAATAAATGAGGTTGCTTGTTCCATGTAATGAAAGATGGGAAAGAAATGTGAATTGAGTTGAACAATTGAAAGATGTGATGTCTCAAGTGAAATGTCTTAGCCGATGAGGCCATGATAGGACACCATGTCGTACACATGGTGGTACTTGTGCTGGATTTATTGATTTAAATTGTGGATATGGATGATGTCTCACTTGAGATGGCTTAGCCGGTCGGGCCGAGACCGGACTCTGTGAAGGAACACAGTGGCATTGTGAGTTGTGGCACTTGGCACTAAGATTATCAACCTAAAAAGATGGAAAATTGATTCGGAAACTATGTGATCCTTACTTGGTGTTTCTTTTGTATTCTCTGAAGCTCTTATTGATTATTATGACTGCCTTCTCTTTGTTTCATTGTTCATTCTACTAAGATTGGTGTTTGCATTTACATACTAGTACTATTCGACAGTACTAACGACCCTTTTTCCGGGGGCGCTACATCTTTGAATGGATGTAGGTGGTTCCATCGCAGATAGTGCTGATCGCAGATAGTGCTGCGCTCTCCTCACAGCAGTCTTGGTGAGCCCCCATTTCTTCCAGGGGTCATATAGTTCTTCTTTTGTATAAGTTACCACATTTTGAGGTATAGCCGCGACCTTGTTGTCGGCATTGTCATAATTGTCTTTTGTATCATTAGAGGCTCCGTAGACGTTTGTGTGGGTTATGTATCGGTTATGTATGGGTATCAGATGGGTCATTGGATTATGTTGTATTTTGAAACTCTTTTCCTACTAAATTGTAAACTGTATGCACTTTTGAAGACGTAACTATGGCGTAATGAATTTAATGAAAAACGAACTAGTAACGTTTATATATATATGATCTCTCCCCTGTTTAACAAATGGTGACGCGTTCCTTTTTTGGATCATGAATGAGTCGGGTAGGAAAGGTCTAATATGCTTTCTCGACCGGATTAACTCGGTTGAGTGCGGGTTGCGCTCCCCGAGGTTTGGGTGTGACAGTTCCGAGTTCTCGTATGGTTCATGGGGCTATGTTGAGATTTGTGTGGAGACAAAGTTGAAGGCCTGGCAGGGCTGGGTATCTTTTGGGCCTGTCTTGGGCCTATTATATTTGTTTTTATCACTTTGTAATTCTTATTTCATTATTGGGCCTGTAATAATTGTGTAATAACAATTGGGGTATTAGTGAAAACTGAAAAAAACGGGTCTATCCTAATGTTTGCATGAAAGGGTAGAAATCCTGCCTATAGGATCTGAGTGTTTCATTTTACTCAACATGCTCTATTTCTATATGTTTGTTAGACAACATTCCTATAGGACATGAATATTTCACATGTTCCATTCCCACACGTTATTATGTGCCTATTGTGTTGCAGCATAGTGACTATTTGTTCAATTTGCTCTATGTTAGATATCATGCCCATAGGATCACGTTGAGTAATAAATACCTGCTCTTCACAATATTCGCGTAGATATCATGCTTATAGGACTATAATCGAATTACATACTATTACTATTATTCCCATCATATTTTTCGCTTAGAAAGCATGCCTACAGGAATGAAAGGATAAAGAACCAATTTCAATTGCCAATTTTTAGAAATCCTACCTATAGGATCATGTTGCTCGCCTAGAAAGTACGCTCATAAAATTAAATGCTGGCAATTTTGAACTATCAAACCATTTCACTGCCTTATTGCACAAATAATTTAGAGATTATACCTATAGGATTTGTAATACTTACGATCTGCAAATTCGTTGTCCTAAGAAAACAACATTGCATGTACGTTTAAAATTCATAATCACATAGAAGCCATGACTATAATATTTAAGGACTCTATTTTGTCTTAATTATGAAATTCGTCTACTGACTTACTATGAACCTGTTTGTGTGCATTTGTTGCTTACATGTGGAGGCTAACTTGAGTCATTTATTGTCTTTATGTGCAGTCTTACATGTTTTGAATGTCGCTCAGATTTATCATTTTGAGCAACCTGAGTAAAGTCTAGAATCATCCAAATAGTAGGTCCAAATCCTCCTGAGCCATAGGCAAGGGACGGACAATGCACTCATAAGGCACGATTTAGAATCAATTAGTGTGCTTTAGGTAAAAACATAAAGATAGTAATCGGGTAGCATGAGATGATAGTCTGTGCCCATTGAATAATACGAATAACACCCCATCTCGAGGCAGTTACGAAGTATTATTTATGTTGCACGGGCTGCTCCTTTAAGCTAAAATACTTAGGACACCCCCATCTTGTCTTTGAATCGAGTGTTTGTATTTATTCCAAGTCTTTTGATAATAAAACTGCCCAAACTTCTTGTTTTTCTCTATGTCTTTGTTTATCTGACTAATTCATATAATTCGAGTTCGGCCGGGACCCACAGTTGTGGACTTCAAAGAGTGCCTAACACCTTCTCTTCGAGCCCTTACCCGATCTTTGGTGACACAAACTAGTAAACCCGAGTCATATGCAAATAAGTGCCCTAATTCGCCTTAAAACCGTTATGTGGCGACTTTCCTCTTTTAACACTTCCTTAAAAGAGTTGTCACATGTAGAAACCCGATTTCGCGAGAAAAAGAGCCCGGACAGCATGGCGCCTCTGCTGGGGATATTTAGGCTCTTACCATAGTGAATTTGATCTATATGAATTAGTCTTCTCTGATAAACGTGTTTCCTTATCTTTTTATTATTTTTGTTGTTACATGAATATCCCGCTCCCGTTTCCCTTTTATTGCTGCATGCACACCCTTTCCCCTGGTCTCCCTTTATTCGCATTAATATGCAAATCTCTGCTCAAATTTTCTATAACATGCGTTTTCTTTGCTCCAAGTCATTTTTAAAATAAAATTGCTACATCATGTCTCTCCCCACCCTCACTCCCTCGCTTACTTTATTACAACTTCCACATTGCGCGAACTAACTTCTTCTTGTTTTTCTTTATTTTAATGTATTTACGTTTCATTTAATACTACATTTACTGTTTTCATCATGCAAAATATTTGACAACGTCTTATTTTATCTTTGCATAAAGAATGCTCCACATCATATTCCACTCGTGCCTATTAATACCATAGCGACACTTGATGAGTGTCTGCGCTCTTCTAAAATCACCCTTTAAATTTGGAAAGGCTTATTTGCGGTAAAAGTACTTGATCAGCGATGTAGTCGACGGTTCCTTGCCTTCCCCTCTCAAGTTGTCCGCTTGAGGGTACCGGTCTAGACTCTTCTAGAAACCCCACTCTAATATTAACTGTCCATGCATCATGTCCAAACCTAGTATGGGTTAGAACATTGTCCATGTGATAACCCGCTAAGGCACTCCTTGTCCAAAGTCCGCCGGAATTCCGTAATCCCAGTGGACACAATCACGATTTGTGCATTATTTGGAGAAAACATGCCAATATGTTGATCATTAATGTGTAAATAGCCAAATCCGGAGGGCGAAAGGGATAACTTTATTTGTTTTGCAGAAATGAGGCACGAAGTCCCCAGGTTCGGCACGGTTCAAAATATCCCACATTTGCTGCTGGATTGGTGGAAAAATCTCTCGCCAAGTGACAAAAACTATGTGAAAAGAGTCCTCGGGAATTTACCATCTTTATTAGACATTCAACCAAACAATGCATTAATTGAGGCCGCCACCATGTTTTGGGATGAGAAGAAAGTCGTCTTCCGTTTTGGCAACATAAAAATGACTCCTCTTTTAGAAGAAATAGGAGGCTTTGCTGGACTCCCATGGGATAGCCCTGGTTTGTTGGTACCGACAAACCGCCCCACGTTTCTTGAAAATGATGGGTTTCAAGAAAAATGATTAGTTACTCTGTCTGAAGAAGTCTTATATCCCATTTGAGTTCCTTTATGAGCGTTATGGGCACAACAAGTCATATCACCTTTACCATGATGAACTTGCCATAACTTCTTTGGGTTGGACACACCGCCGGGTTTTTGTATTCATTGTCTGTTTTCTGGGGATGGTGATATTTCCAATGAAGCGAGAAAGGATCCACACTCTCCTAGATATGGTCGCTAGGACCTTAATGGAGGGAATTGAGGGGCAAACTTACACCATTGTCCCTATGATCTTGGCTGAAATGAACCGAGCTTTAGACTGTTGCAAAAAGGGGTATGGGCACTTCGAGGGTTGGAATCTGTTGCTGCAGGTAAGGTTGTTAGAATACTTTCAGAGAGATGAATACCGTCAAGAACTTTCGCGACAACCATGGAATGGCCACATAACCTATCGCCATCCGAAGACAATGACTTTTATCCCAAACAGGTTTGCACAACCGGGAAATGATGTGATCTGGGTACATTTCTTCAGCAATCTGACTAATGAAAAGGTGCATTGGATGTTTGAATAGTTCCCAAGCAGCAAGTTCATCATCAGGGCGAGAAAGGCTCCTCATCTAGTGCTAATCGGATTTAGGGGAATCTATCCTTATGCTCCTATAAGGTTTATGAGGCAAGCTGGGAGAAAACAGGTTATACCTCACGTTTCCAGAATGATTCAGTACAAAGTAGACTTCAAGGGGAACACCATTCCATTCAAGTTCGAGACACAACATATGTAGCATCAAAAGATCATTGTGGAGAAAGATACCATCGACCCAGATTGGTATCACGCCAGCCATGTGTACTTCTACCCATCATGGTTGGTAAATGATATAGCGAGGGATGTCAAACTAGGAATTAATTTGAGGAATAGGGTCATAGACGCTTCTGAAGCATAGTCAAATACAGGATGTTGTGCAAAAGGGTTTTCGAGTCTGAAGCCAGGCATTTGGAGCAACATAAAGTGGACATGGAAGCAATCTACGAGTGGAAAGGAATCGCTACTAAATCAACAGAGAGGTTGGAATATTTGGAGCAGGGGCAGATTGAGCTTGAGGGAAAGATGAGGAAGAGGATCTCGGACTGTCATAATGTAGAGGGCAACGAAGGAGGGCATCTAGCAAAGGCATATATGTTGTTGGACATGCGCGACCTAGGGAACCTGATTGATGGATCTAAGAAGGCCAAGCATGGAGAAGGTCCCTGTGGGACTATATAGATTAGGAATGATGTTTTATTTGCTTTCTAGACTCGTTTAGACTTCGGTTGTAATAAGGCAAAAGCCATTAGTGACTTTTTATAGTTATTGTCGTTTTAGTAGAGGTTTGGTCCATTTATGACGCAGTTATTGGCATCCATTTTCTCCAAATCTATATGTCGCTTAGGCCTACCTCGGGCACAATGAGGTCCCCAAATTAGGACGCAGATTTATAATTCCGCAATACGTGTTTAAATACCGTAAATATCCTTTTAATACTCCTTTCTAACTTGTTTACCTTTTGTTTTATTCTTTTCTTTTGTTTATTCCCATTCCCTAAGGTTGGTTCGTGCATACTGGCATCATCAACATATACCAAATCTAGAGGTCATCCACCTCCTTCTCCTCTAAGTGATCCTAAAAGCAAGGGAAAAGATAAAATGGACGATATGAGTGGTATCAGGAAAGACAACGCTACACATGCAGAGAATGTTGAGACTTCAGATGGTCGGAGTACTCTGACATAGAATGACTTCATCTTATGATTAGAACATAAAATATTGTAGTTACAAGGGGAACTTGAGTAGGTCCGGAACTTGGAAAACCTTTCCCTTACCCTGAATGTTTTCGACATCAATCAACAAAATTCCCAAAACCCAGCACCTCCTCAGAATACACAAAATCAGAACCCGCAAAATCCTCCTGCACCTCATCAATATGCTACGCCTCCTCAAAATCCTAATCCTCCACTAGTACCGACCCCTCCACAACACCACCATCATCCGATCAGTACCCACACTTCACAACAGACCCTGTATACACTGAAGTCCGCCGAGAAGGATATGCTTATCAAGAACATGGTGGAGGAACTTAAGAAGCTTACTAGTCGAATCCAAGGTGGTAAAGGCATCGAGGGGTTGAATTATGAGATTTTGTGTATTCAGCCAGACGTAGAACTTCTAGAGGGTTACAAACCTCCTAAGTTTGAAATGTTCGACGGTTCATTTGATCCGAAGGTACATTTGAGAACATGTTGTGACAAACTCGTAAGGGTTGGTAAAGATGAAAGAATCCGCATGAAGTTGTTCATGAGGAGCCTCAATGGAGACGCCCTGTCCTGGTACATTAGCCAGAACCCGAAGAAATGGGTAATCTAGGTAAGCATGGCGTAAGATTTTATGGATCGGTTCAGGTTCAATACAGAAAATGCGCCAGACGTCTTCTACATTCAGAATATTAAGAAGAAGCCAACAGAAACTTTTCATGAGTATGCTACTCGGTGGGGTGTAAAGCTGCGAAAGTAAGGCCAGCACTGGAAGAATAACAGATGAATAAGTTCTTTGTCCGAGCTCAGGATCCGTAGTGTTATGAGAGACTGATGGTTATTGAGAACCACAAATTTTCTGACATCATCAAATTGGGAGAAAGAATAGAAGAGGGGATTAAGAGTGGAATGGTAATAAATTTTGAAGCACTCCAGGCTACAAACAAAGCCTTGTATTCATGCGGTATTTCTAAAAAGAGAGAAGTAGGGGCAGTGATGGTGGACCAAGGCCCAAAGTCTCCTCTCACATACCAAACACCCCCACCCACATATCAGCCTTCACCTCCCAGATACCAACAACCCACATCCACTTACCATACTTATAACACCCAGCCAACATACTACCACTCACCACCAGCTTGCCAAAACTACCAAAAACTTACCAAAATTTGACTTCGCAGATCGCCTAAACAATACACCTCGATTGCTGAACCCATCGACCAAGTGTATGAGAGACTTTCAGGTTATGTCACTCCCATTCCCTCCGTTGCCATGGAAAATTCCTCTTAGTGGGTCAATCCAAACAAGACATATGCCAACCACTCGGGCATGAAGGGTCATACTATCGATGAATATCTCACTTTGAAGGATAAGATCCAGACATTGATTGGCACCAAGGTTATACAAGCAAAGGATGCTGCACCTAATATCCACAATAATCCTCTCTCGGATCACAGGGGTGAGGGGGTAAATGTGATAGAAACCGACGAAGAATGGGATCCGGAATGGTCAATTGGGCTCATTCGTGAAGGGGATAGTTATAAAATACCTCCAGTCACTCTCACACCTATTGTGGTACAGATACAATCATCGATTAAGGTTGAAGTACCCACACCGACTCCGTTTGAGGTTGAAGTAACAACGCCCTCAGCCGCGCTAACTCCATTCGAAGTGGAAGTGACCACGCCTTTCACGGTGATGGTAGCACCTACAACGTCCTTTAAGTCCAATGGTATACCTTGGGACTATGCTGCAGAAGCGAGAAGGAAAGGAAAGTGGAAAATGGAGGAAACAGGTGCAGCACAAGGCATGACCAGAACTGGTAGGATTTATACGCCTGAGCATTTGGGAGGTACAAGTAAATAAGCTACTTCTAAGCCACCTATCATTGGAAATGGTCCAGACGATCTTTGGAGAAAGGTGCAAGCAAGAGATTATTCTGTGGTTGATCATCTGAACAAATCCTCTGCTCAGATATCCATTCTATCACTACTAGAGAACTCCGAAGCACATAGGAATGCATTGATGAAAATGTTGAACGAAGCCTATGTACCCAAAAACATTACCAGTGGAGAGATGGACACTATGGTAGGACATGTATTGGACATCCATAAGATCACTTTCCACAAAGATGAACTACCGCCGGAAGGGTTGAGTCACAACAGGGCACTGCATATCACAGTGTAGTGCGAAGACAAATTTATTGCCAGGGCATTGATAAATGGCGGTTCAAGTCTCAACATTAGTCCGTTGACCACTTTGAAGAGGTTGGGTAAAGGTTTGCATGAGATACGAGTAGGGAGTATGAACGCGAAGGCATTCGATGGGTACCAAAGGGCCACAATTTGGGAGACCAACCTATGTTTACAGAAGGGCCCGACTTGGTTTGATGTTGAATTTCAAGTGTTGGAAATATCCTCCACATACAATATACTGCTGGGACGACCTTGGATACACACTACTGGGGCTGTGACCTATACTCTGCATCAGCTAGTGAAGTTTGAATGGAATAATCAGGAAGTGATCATCCATGGAGACGGGAGTAATCCCATTTACACCAATCAGACTGTTCCGGTTGTTGAGAATAAAAGGAAGTTGGGTGGAGAAACTTACCATCGCACTGAGCGTTTTAACGCAATTGAGAAAGATAAATGGTGGAGTAGCAAAATAGAGAGCATATTGGCATGGTCAAGGTATGAACCTGGTAAGGGGATCGGTAAGAATCTTCAGGGTATCGCCAAACCAATACAGCTAAAGCATCACGGCAAAACCTTTGGACTTGGATATCAGTACACTTGGCAGGAGTATAATGATTGGTCGCCACCATGTCATGGTCCTTATTACCCTCTTGAGCAGCCGGTAACACATTTTGAGACAATCCTTTCATCAGGCCGACATGATGTGGGGATCTGAAGAAGATGAATTTCTAGTTGGCTTAAGGAATCCGTTCTTAGAAGATGAAGATATGGATTGCAGCGCAATAGTTGAGGAGAAGGAGGAAGGCCTCGTCATTCAGACAGTAGAGAAGGGAGATGTTCTCAGGAATTGGACCGCTACACCATCATGGGCCCGCCGAGTTTCGGGGTAGCCTGGCCGCTAGCATCATTTTTGAAAATAATTTTTAAGACATTTTTCAATATTTTGTTATTTTGCTTTGGGATAACTGTTTGGATTGTTAAAATTGCTTTTGTTTGATGTTTTGGTATTTATCAATAGTTTGCTATTTTAGTATTTATTATTATCCTTTATATTTTCTCTCTACAAAATTATTATTACTTATCCGGATGAACCAATAACTGTGACATGTAATGAGACAAAGCAACATAAGGATAGTGATTTAGAGGAAATAGAAGAAGAAGATATAATACCTGAGGAAATTGTCAGAGAAGTGATTTTTTTAGAACAAGCCTAAGTCCAATCTGGACGAAACCGAGATAGCCAATTTGGGAAATCCGAAATAGTCAAAGAAACTCGCATAAGCATTCACTTGTCACCATCAGAGAAAGAAGAGTACATCCGTTTCCTGAAAGAGTATGGAGATATTTTTGCATGGTCTTATGACGATATGAATGGTTTGAGCATATCTATAGTGGCTCATAAACTACCTACCAAACCGATATGTCCGCCTGTAAAGCAGAAGCTCAGAAAATTCAAGCCAGATATAAGTCTGAAAATAAAAGAAGAAGTCACCAAGCAGATCAAAGTTAAGGTTCTCAGAGTGGTTAAATATCCAACCTGGTTGGCTAACATCGTGCCAGTTCCAAAGAAGGATGGGAAATTCATAGTATGTGTCGACTATCGGGACTTAAGTAAAGCAAGTCCCAAAGATGATTTACCGTTACCCGATATACACATACTGATTGACAACTGTGCCAAGCATGAACTCCAATCTTTTATGGACTGCTTCGCAAGGATATCATCAGATCTGGATAGATGAAGAAGATGCCGAGAAAACAACCTTTATTACGCCATGGGGAGTGTATTGCTATAAAATGATGTCATTTGGCTGAAGAATGTTGGGGCCACTTATATGAGAGCCATGACAACTATTTTCCACGACATGATACACAAGGAGATAGAAGTATATGTGGGTGATGTCATCATTAAATCCAAGAAGGGTACAGATCACATAGCAGACTTGAGAAAGTGCTTGATCGGCTTCGAAGGAATAATTTGAAACTAAATCCCATAAAATGGTCCTTCAGAGTCCATGCTGAAAAAATGTTAGGATTCATCGCTAGCCGCCGAGGAATTGAGCTAGACCTGTCAAAGGTCAAGGCTATCTAGGATTTTCCACCTCCAAAGAACAAGATAGATATGATGAGTTTCTTAGGGCGTCTCAATTACATCAGTTTCTTCATAGCACACTCGACCATGATCTGTGAGCCAATTTTCAAAATGTTAAAGAAGGATGCCGCCACAAGTTGGACTGAAGAATGCCAGAAAGCTTTTTACAAAATCAAGGAATATTTTTCCACACCACCGGTCCTGGTCCCATTGGAACCTGGTAGACCTCTGCTACTCTATCTGTTCGTGCTAGATGGGGCTCTGGGTTGTGTCTTGGGATAACACGATGAGACGGGGAGAAAAGAGCAGACCATATACTATCCGAGTAAGAAGTTCACATCCTGTGAAGCAGGGTATTCTTTGCTGGAACGCACCTGCTGTGCCCTAACATGGATAGCTCATAAATTGAGGCACTACTTCTGTGAACTACACTACATATCTCATATCAAGGATGGATCCTCTGAAATACATTTTCCAGAAACATATGCCTACAGGGAAGCTGGCAAAATGGCAGATACTGTTGAGTGAATTTGACATCGTCTATGTAACTCAGAAGGCGGTCAAGGGACAAGCGTTAGGCGATCATATGGCAGAAAATCCTGTAGGAGGAGAATACGAATCGTTGAAAACTATTTTTTCGATGAAGAAGTATCATTTGTAGGGGAAGATATCGCCAAAACCTACGACGGTTGGAGAATGTTCTTCGATGGGGGGTGAAAATTTCAATGGAGTGGGTATCAGATCTGTTTTAGTGTCAGAGACAGGTCAACATTACCCGGTATCAGCAAACTCGGATTTCTATGCACTAACAATATGGAAAAATATGAGGCTTGCATCTTAGGGCTTAATTTGGCCATTGACATGAATATCTAGGAATTGCTGGTAATTAGTGATTTAAACCTTTTGGTACATCAGGTTCTAGGGGAGTGGGCTATGAAGAATACTAAAATATTACCATATCTGTACTATGTGCAAGAGTTGATGAAGAGATTCACAAAGATAAAGTTCAAACATGTTCCGAGAATCCAGAGTTCGCTTGGCCACTATGTCTTCTATGATACAACGCCCAGACAAGAATTTCATCGACCCTATTCCATTAGGGATCCATAATTAGCCAGCTTATTGCGCTCATGTTGAAGAAGAAACGGATGGGAATCCGTGGTTCCATGATATCGAGGAATATTTGGTAAAAGGAGAGTACCCGGAGCATGCAAATCATACTCAGAAACGCACACTCCGAAGATTATCCAACCATTGCTTCCAAAGGGGAGGAATCTATACAGAAGGACTCCAGACCTAGAATTATTACGGTGCATTGGCGCCAAGGAAGCTTCCAAACTGCTTGAAGAGATACATGCCGGAACATACGGACCACACATGAACGGTTTTGTTTTAGCCAAGAAGATATTGAGAGCAGGATATTTTTGGATGACTATGGAAACGGACTGCATCAGGTATGTCCAAAAGTGTCATCAGTGCCAAATACATTCAAATATGATACGTGTGCAACCAAATGAACTCAATGCAACGAGTGCACCTTGGCCTTTTGCTGCTTGGGGAATGGATGTCATCGATTCGATCGAACCCGCCGCTTCAAATGGGCACATGTTTATTTTAGTGTCCATATACTACTTCATAAAATGGGTTAAGACTGCATCTTACAAGGCTGTAACCAAGAAAGTCGTCACAGATTTTGTTAGGGTCCGCATTGTTTGCCGATTCGGGGTGCCAGAATCCATCATCACCGACAATGCCGACAACCTCAACGGTGACTTAATGAAGTCTATGTGTGAAACCTTCGAGATCAAACATAAGAATTCCACAGCATACATGCCTTAAATGAATGGAGCCGTGGAGGCCACAAACAAGAATATCAAGAAAATATTAAGAAGGATGGTAGACAACCACAAGCAATGGAACGAGAAATTACCATTTGACTTGTTAGGGTATCGTACCATATTCCACGCATCAAGCGGAGCAACCCCCTACTTGCTGGTCTACGGTGCTGAAGCTGTCATTCCCACCGAGGGCGAAATTCCTTCTTTACGAATTATACAAGAGGCTGAACTCAATAACGCAGAATGGATACAAAGACGCTATGAATAATTAGCTCTTATCTACGGAAAGAGAATGAATGCGGTATGCCAGTGCCAACTTCAGTAGAACAGAATGTCTAGAGCTTTCAACAAAAAAGTTAGACCTAGACAATTCACACCGGGGCAGCTGGTGCTGAAGCGGATCTTCCCGCACCAGGATGAAGCCAAAGGGAAGTTTTCACCTAATTGGCAGGGACCATACATGGCTCACAGAGTACTAACAGGAAGAGCACTCATACTTGTAGAAATGGACGGAGAAATTTGGCCAAAGCCCATCAACTCTGACGCAGTCACGAGATACTATGTTTAGATTGTTTACATTTCTTCATATGATGTAACTGAACTAAGCTTGACCTGATTCCCATTTAAGAGGGGGTACGTAGGCAGCCCTGTGGGTTCGGTCACAACTTAATAAAATCTTCATTTTTCACCATGGTCAAAAACTGGGGCAGAATTTTGAGGAGGCCCCTCAAAATTTCGGAGCAAGTCCAGCCAACTTCGTCATATGCAGAACAGTCAAAGAATCGCTTATTGAAATGGGGTAGAATTTTGAGGAGGGATCTCAAATTTCTAATGAAAAGAAGTCGTGATGTCTATAGAGTGTCACAATCATTGGTTCATCTAATTTACTTGATATTGCATACTACTATGTTTTTAAATAACAACATTCATCAAATGCACGCATATTTTCTCGAAAACATTATTTTTATAAACAGCCGGATGCTACCAGGGTAACTCGAACAGGATCTCGAAACAGGAGCAAAAGCAAAGCAAGCAAGGGAAGGCACGAACCAACCTTCCCCGCAAAACTCACGATTTTTCTTTGGATGCAGGAACAAGGAATATTTGCAAATACACACATAACGGCAAGTTGTCAAACGCAAACACGCCTCCAACTAAGAAATACTCTACTCTCACTCATTGTTTTTTCTTTGCATGAGGCTAAGCATTTCCTTCCCAATTGCATAAGGCTACGCATTTCCCTTCTATGCATGAGGCTAAGCACTGTCTCCCCTTCTTGCATGAGGCTAAGCATTGCCTCCCATTGCATAAGGCTAAGCATTGCCTTTCCTTGCATGAGACTAAACCCTGTCTCCTTTTCTTGCATAAGGCTAAGCATTTCCTTCCATTGCCTGAGACTAATACATGTCTCCTTTTCTTGCATGAGGATAAACATTGCCTCCCTAGTTGCATGAGACCAAGCATTGTCTCCTCTTCTTGCATGAGGCTAAGCATTGCCTCCCTAATTGCATAAGGCTAAGCATTTCCTTCCATTGCATGAGACTAAGACTTGTCTCCTTTTCTTGCATGAGGCTAAGCATTGCCTCCCTAATTGCATAAGGCTAAGCATTTCCTTCCATTGCATGAGACTAAGACTTGTCTCCTTTTCTTGCATGAGGCTAAGCATTGCCTCCCTAAAAGCATAAGGCTAAGATCTGCTCTTCCATTTCATGAGACTAAGACCTGTCTCCTTTTCTTGCATGAGGCTAAGCATTGCCTCCCTAATTGCATAAGGCTAAGCATTGCCTTCCATTTCATGAGACTAAGACCTGTCTCCTTTTCTTGCATGAGGCTAAGCATTGCCTCCCTAATTGCATAAGGCTAAGCATTGCCTTCCATTTCATGAGACTAAGACCTGTCTCCTTTTCTTGCATGAGGCTAAGCATTGCCTCCCTAATTGCATAAGGCTAAGCTATGCCTTTCCTTGAATGAGACTAAGCCCTGTCTCCTTTTCTTGTATAAGGTTGATCTCTGCATTTCCTTGCATGAGACTAAGCACTGTCTTCTTTTCTTGCATAAGGATGAGCATTGCCTCCCTAATTGCACAAGGCTAAGTATTGCCTCATCCTTGCATAATACCAAATGCTATGCTACTTGAAATCTAGCACTATATACTTTCTCGGGGCTAAGCTATGACCCAATCTTACACAAGACTAAGTCGTGTCTTGTTTCGCGCCAAGCATCATGTCTTTTCATATCAGGGGCTGAAACATCGCTATCTTGTCCAAAGGCGTCATAGTCCGAAGGCATCATCCTCATAGCCTGAAGACACCATGCCATGGTCTGAGGATCTTCCAATATTGCACATCATCATTCAAAGGCGTCATAGTTAAGAGGCACCATTTTCATGGCCCAGAATATCATTTCATGGCATGCGAATCCCTTATCATGCGATTCATGGCCCATGACATCATGGTCTAAGGACATCATCCTCATCGTCCAAAAAAGAATTTCATGATCCAAAAGGAATTTGCATCATGTTTAAATTCTTGCAATAATCCCATATATACTTGCATGCATTGTGTTTAAATTTTTCAGGCAATCCAGGAGGTAACCGTTCCCTTAACAGGAGCAATCTTTGCTCCGATTTTCGTTTAATGCTCACAATCCTGAAATTACCTCAAATGCGGCCAACCACCGTATGTTACCCACTTCCACCTGATAACTGTTCAAATGCTCATCCGTAATTGTTCTGAGAAACATCCATTCACCATTTCATATAAACCCATCTGATACTGTCCTACCTAAAAAAACACTTTCCGAAGCATATGACCATTCCTACAACACCTCTATAGGCTCAGTTCACCATTGGATCCAGAACTACATGCGGCCTGATTCCCGTAATACCAAGTATATGTTGGCAACTCAGAAACTAGAGTTCGGCCTCTATTTTTCAAATCATCCCATTCGGTCAAAATCGATCATCATTTCTTTATCCGACAATTCTTTCATCATTCCAGGGTAAAGAGGGGTAGATGTTGATACTCAATATTTCCCTCACATTTTTAAAATGTATTTATACTTAGTTTACAAACCTATACAAGCATTCTTCATAATTTCCATAATTTTTAGAAGCTATAAATTAATTTCTTTCTACATTTTATTATATAAATATCCAATAACTATCCTTCAAATTATTTTTATGATGATTTAATCATCCAAACTTATTATTTACACCAACATGTATGTTTAATAATATTTTACTTCATTTTTAGAATTACATTTGTATTTTTTGGCTAATTGCACATTTTTTGCAATAATAGCCTATATTCATGTATAATTACATCAATTGTGCCAAAGTAACTTTTTATATTTTTATAATTTTAAGTTATTATTTTCAATCACTTTAGTGCACAAATATTTTTTGTTATTTATTAATTACTTTTATAAATTATTTTTGATAAATATTGAGTATTTAAACAACAACCCAATTTAAACCAATTTTCGGGAATAGCCCAAAACCCTCAAAGACCTATCCCAAATACCCCAGCCCAAACCAAATGTCCCAACCCTCTAAACCCGGTCGCGACCCACCTAGCCAACCCCACCCCTTTTAAAATCTTGGACGTTGATCTCTAAGATCAACCACCCACATCTAATCCCCCCTTTTTAATTTACCCAACCCCCAAACCCTAATCTATTCCCCTCTAACCGGCCGCCCTCACACTCTCTCAACCTCCCCTTCTCTCTCTAACGAACCCTAACCCTACCCCCCCCCCC
>ML271841.1:0-27683 GCA_005239495.1 Nicotiana undulata | reverse complement strand
CCACGACTTTCCACACAAGGCAACAAGTATGCACATCCATACCACCGACCATCCTAAGGCTGTAAAACAATTCAAGGACCCATAATCAGGATACCATGTCTCTTTCGCCAAACACCGGTCTCAGGTGACACTGAAGACAACATCAGCTTATTCTAGACATTCAAATCCCTTGTTCATTCTCCCCTGAGCTCATGACATCCTTGTTAACACCGAACCGCAATCTCGATTCTTACTTCCAGTTACATACCGCTTATTGCACATAACATGCCAATATGGAATAGCATAGGAAGTTCCATCATAACTCCTGAACCACTAACAGGGTGAACACTTCATCACATATAGAAACCTTTTACTTGCTTCAATTCATGAGAACCATAACAACACACAAGTGAGCTCTCACAATCACAATACATGCAAATCCTTAAGTAGTGGTCTGAACCACCATAAACCTTCCGGGATCCGCCTACACCTGACAGGCCATATCACTTGAATGCTTCCAAAAGAAATCCATTACGACGGCCGACAAGCCCCACACACATCCGCACAAACCATTCACGTACTCAATCATACCGAAGGAACTGATCACTGGCGTACTTGTGCCATTTCACCCATGACTAACCAATATTTCTTCTTTTAATCATCTTTAGTTGCCTCAGGATAATAGTAACTTCTTTCAACTCATAGAAACTCAACCCTCAGTCATCCTGAGTGACCTTGATTCACGAGACCATGTTGCCTAAATCCCGCAACCCGTCTCACAACCTCCTGGTAATATTTCTACAACCCGAAGTTTATTTCTCTCACTCCTCCAATACTATCCAGCGTGCTGAAATAACATAGAACACTCCAACCATCTACCTTCCTCTTAGAGATTATACTGCAGAAGCTCGATTCTTAATTATACTGTTGCCTGAAAACCTTAAGCACCGCATTCTCTAACTTTCGAATTCATTAGGACCACTACTGAGAGTCACCCACTCTGGCTGGCCCCGAATACAATCAACCCCAAGGCTCTCCTAGCACATGAACACCCTTTCAACGGAGCACGTGACTCAGTCACTTCCCTTACAACTTGCCTATGCCTTAAGCACAAATTCTAAATTTTCCAAAGCCTAGCCCTGGTCCAATAGGACCAACTTCGCACATTTGTAACACATGCCATGCTCAATTACCGTTTTACTCCTTTCCCTTAGCTGTAACATCTTGCCGATACGCCGACAAATCTGCAATCCCATGAGAGCACAATCCTACGACTCAACTGCAGGTGGTGGGACTCCCCCACTTAGCCCGAAGCTACTTCTTGCACTGCTCTAGTCTCTGCTGAGATCCTTTCCTCCTTTGATGACATGACATTGTCCCACCAATCCACCCAATTCTTCCTAGTTCTCCTGTTAGCCTCCCTTAAATATTTGAATTTTCTAACACCATTCACACATTTTACCTCCTGCCGACTAGCCACTAGGACTCCGCACAGAACTTACCATCCCTACAACCGCTAACCTACTCACAGAAGACAACCCACCCGAGGAAACTAGCCAACTGACACCTACCATTATGTTATGATTCTCACTTTCTACAATATCAAGACCCCCATCCTAAGCCTGTATCCATTTACCAACTTTACCAATCCGTACGCTCTTCCTGGACATCTACTAAACGGGCTACCAAATCTTCTGATTCATCACTAAGCTGTCGCTCTCCCACTTTGCCCAACTCATTCCCTTAAGTGCTACCTGACTTCCTTTCCTTACACCTGATCTTTTAGAATTGGAACCACCGCCTAGCACTTCTCACGTATCGTCCTTCATCATATGATGCCCTCCTGCTGCCTCAATTTAATACTGTCCTCCGTAGCTCTTAAACCAACATGTCATCACAACTTTAAATCTTTACGAAGATCATCTTCCTCGAATCGCCTTCATTAAAAGTAACTGTTCAATTCTGAACCACTACACACCACGATCTCTGACAACCACTTCCTCAATACCGCTTCACAGCACCCTAACCCCATGCGACTTAAGAGCTATAACATCGGCGAATTTAACATATTCTATTCGATCATACGGCGATACCACACCACAGGTAAATATTCCACCTTTCCCAATGACACCCATCCTCGATACTTTATCAACCCAAACCGGACCATTCATAATCCAAATGCCTTTCCTCTACCAGAACTAAAGAAATACCGAAATCTCGAAACCACACTCTGAGAAGACCTCCCTTCAAGCCAATCATCAACCCCAACAAATGGGCAAGCATTCTACCGCCATATCAACATCGCGCGATAACCAATCGAAACATCATCACTATCCGAGCATAGCCTCAAGGATCTCAGAAACACAAC
Organism: Nicotiana undulata; assembly: GCA_005239495.1. Lineage (NCBI taxonomy): Eukaryota > Viridiplantae > Streptophyta > Magnoliopsida > Solanales > Solanaceae > Nicotiana > Nicotiana undulata. Next base: position 25,336 of record ML271841.1, on the reverse strand, counting down.
TACTGAGCTGAAAAAACATCATATTCTTCCGCAGGGCGATAACAACAGTCCATTCGACTATGCATGAAGAACATCACGCACCGCATCTGTAGCCCCATTACAATTTCACAAACTCTCGATTCATAACAAGCGCTTTGCGACGCGTAAGATTGAGTGGGAAGAAGTATAGGCATAAANAACCTACGGGAACCTAGTGCTCTGATACCACGTTGTCACGACCCAAAACCTATGGGTTGTGATGGCGCCGGACACACTGTCAGGCAAGCCAATCCCTGAACCAGTTCAAACAACTTCCTGCTTACACTTTCAAAATAATGTCCTTTTCTGCATTTATAATCAAATATTAAAGCAAATGCTCGTAAACTAAATACGGCGGATAATCCACTTAGTGCAGTACAAGAAATACCAACACTTTCCCAAAACCCGGTGACACAAGTACATGAGCAATTTCTAAGAATTTATACAATTATACAACTCTTGTCCGAGAATTTAAATTGGACAAAGGTAATAAAGACAAAAGCGTAGGGACATAGAAGGGAGACTCTGCCAGCTGCGGAACGCCACGGAACAATGCAACCTGAGTAAGTCCCCGAATCAATCACTGCACTATGAGGGTACCTGTGCAACAAAATGCACAGAAAGTGTAGCATGAGTACATATACATATATGTACCCAGTGAGTATCCCGTCTAATCTCGAAGAAGTAGTGACGAGAGGTCGACTCGATACTCACTAAGGTCCAACAGTAATAATATAAAACAGGATATAAGGAGAGCAGTAGACATGTAAATAGTGCACCACAATTGTGAAGAGAATACAGAGTTTCCAAGTAAATATTGAAAGCAGTAACAACTCACCTGTCCTTTTTCCCCAAACATCTGTCAAATCATAAATCAGGAAAATGGTACCAAACAGTCATGCGCACGCAGGAGTAAGACAACCGGCTGGAGTCAAGAGGGAGAATAGCTATGCACTGCCGGGGATCGACCAGCCCGTACCATGAGTGCAGGCTTACAGTGTAATCATATCAAGAACAGCTATGCACTTCGGGGGATCGACCGGCCCGTACCAAGAGTGCATGCTTACAATGTAATCAAATCATATCATAGCATAACTTCGTCCATGCACTGCCGGGGATCGACTGACCCGTACCAAGAGTGCATTCTTAATTAGTTCCCTGTGCACTGCTGGGGATCGCCGGCCCGTACCAAGAGTGCACTATAAAACCGCCGTGGCGTACATCCCGCTCCCATAAGAGTGAAGGAAGTTACATATAGCTCGCGGGATGTAAATTACGAAGCGACAACATGCGCACACAAAATGTAAATTTCATTTCACCACAATCCTTTCCCATTATTTAAGTAAATGAAAGCTCGGGAAAACAATAATATCTTACATGTGTACAAAACTTATAAGTCATTTCTTTTCCTTTCATAATACTCTCCATAAATAATTTCTTTCATATTACTTCCCGTAAGTCAATTCATTTCATAATGTTTTCCGTGAAAACAATTTTCCTTCCATATTATTTTAAAATCCATAAATCTCAGAGAAACAAAACCACATAACAGGATATTATAACATACATATAATTCATTACAAGAAGTATACAGGGCATGATGTGGGGCCTAACTACCCGGACATAACAATAGTAGCCGCTACGTACAAACTCTCGTCACTTGGTACGTACGTAGCCCCAACAAACAATTACATATAGCATGTAGAACACCTAAGGGGACAATTCCCTCTTACAAGGTTAGAAAGGAGACTCACCTCGCTCCAAAGATCCATCACCGGCCTCCAAGCCTCTACGACAACTAAAATAGATGCACAACGCTCCCAAACTATCCAAATAACGATAATTCAATGAAAATATACTCAATAGGTTCTTATCCATATAATAATCTTGTATCTAACTTGAAGTGAGTAGGAGTAACTTACCTTATCATAGATGACGGAAATCTTCTCTTGAAGCTCTCCAATAATCGCCCATGGCTTTGAAAAATGAGGGAGAAATGCCAAAATCCCGTTTTAATCAACACTGCCCAGTTCTGCCCTTCTATGCGATCGCATGAAGTCGTCTGCGATTGCACAGGCCACCAAGATCACTCCTCCACGATCGCACAAGCATACCTGCGATCGCACAGGCCATTTCCAGCTCCCACCAAAATTCCTTCTCCGCGATCGCACCTTCCTCCTCGCGATCGCACTAGTCTGCCCAGCCCTTCTCCGCGATCGCACACCAACATCCGCGATCGCATAGGCCAAAAACCTTGCCCCTCAATTTACTCTCCGCGATCGCATAGCTAAGTTTGCGATCGCATAGCATTACCAAAAACACCAGAAACAACAACAACAAATTCACTCTAAAAAGCCCCGAAACCACCCCGAAACACACCCGAGGCCCCCGGGACCCCGTCCAAACACACGACTCAGTCTCATAACATCCCACGAACTTGCTCGGGGCTTCAAATCACCTCAAACAATGCCGAAATCACGAATCGCACTAAAATCCAACTTTATGAACTTTGAAATTTCTAACTTTCACCTCCGATGCCGAAACCTATCAGATCACGTCCGATTGAACCCAAATTTTGCAGGCAAGTCATATTCGACATTACGGACCTGCTCCAACTTCTGGAATCGTATTCCGACCTCGATATCAAAATTTGCATTTCCGGTAGAATTCTTCAAAAACCTTCAATTTTCTATCTTTAGCCAAATGACCTTAAATTGACTTCCGGATATCTGAATTCACTTCCGATCGTGCTCCCAAATCCAGAATCACCATACGGAGCTATTCACAGACTCGGAATCCCAAACGGACCTTAATATCATTGAAATGTACTTCAAGTCAAACTTAGGAAATTTCCTTAAAATACTAACTTTCCACAATATGCATTGAACTGTTCCCGGGTTATCCAAAACCCGTTCCGGACATACGCCCAAGTCCGAAATCATCATACGAACCCGCTGGAACCCTTGGATCCTGATTCCGAGGTCGTTTACTCAAAATTCCAGTTTCACTCGATTTGTTTCAACTTAAGACTTCTAAAATTAGAATCTTCTTTTAATTCAACTCCGATTTTCCAGAATTTCAATTCCGACCATATGCACAAGTCAATATACCTGAAATGAAGTTGTTCGTGACACCCAACTGCTGAACGACGCACTGGATCTCGAAACGACCGGTCGGGTCGTTACAGGGGCGATCCTTCAGGCTAAACAACTTAGGACCCCCCTTCTTATCTTTGAATCAAGTGTTTGTGTTTATTCCAAGTCTTTTGATAATAAAATTGCCCAAACTTCTTATTTTTATCTCTATCTTTGTTTTTCTAACTAACTCATATAATTTGAGTTCGGTCGTTACCCATAGTTGTAGACCTCGAAGAGTGCCTAACACATAGGTGTTCGAGGTAATTTTGTTCCCTTACCCGATATTTGGTGACGTAGACTAGTAAACCCGATTAATATGCAAATAGGTTCCCTAACGCACCTTAATATCGTCAGGTGGTGACTCTCCTTTTTTAACACTTCCTTAAAAGTGTTGTCACATGGGGAAACTCAATTCTACGAGAAAAATGAGTACAACAATGGGCCCAGACGTTGAGGTCACTGACCTGGGGATGATGAAGGAGGGGTTTACCGAGCTCTAGGTAAGGTTGGAGGGGTCTACGAGGACCATTGCGATCCTCATAGATCGTGATCTGTTGAATAATACGGAGAATGTAGTCCTTGTACTCAACCCTATTTGATCCGAAGTGTAAGGTGATACCCTCAAAGAGATGGACGATGTCACTCTATCGAGGAGCATAGCCAGCCTCACTCTCAAGGTGAGTATTTCAAAGCTTCGTCTTTCTAATATGTAGTGTTTTTTTTGTTCAGTGTTACGCCTTTTCTGGCGAGGGAGTTCTCATTTTTGCTTTTCTTTTTCTTCTTATGATTGCAGACTGTGACCTAGAGATTGAAAGTTATCGAAGGGAGGAGAGGCATAAGAAAATATTTGAGAAGTTGGAGCGTAAATATTTTGAGTATCGGGCAAGTATCGAGAGATTCACATGCGTTTGGCGAGGGCAGCAACTTACAAGCCCTTTATGAAGAGTTTAAGGAGAAGGGCGATGATCTGGTGAGGGTCATTGAGAAATATAGCGTCCTTAAAGGGACGTTAAGAGGAAGAGCTCGAAGTCAGCAAAACGGTCGAAGCCCAGTGCAACGATCTCCAAGATCAGGTGGTTTCTCTGCGTGACCAGCTTGAGGAGTGTCAATTTAGAGCAGATGCTCTAAGTGGCAAGGTTGCCGAGAAGGCAGAGTTTGCTCGGTCAGAGGCTTCGAGGAAGGCGGAGGTTCTCTGGACTTTCCGTTTTGAGCAAAAGAATGACTTGGAAATGACAAGGCTTAAAGAAGAGCGACTTGATGAGAGGATTGGAGAGTTGGAGAAAGATACTTCTAGCCTCTACGACCAAGTTGCTACTCTTGAGGCCGAGAAAGCCCGATTACTGGCGCAACCGTCCTCTTCCCATATTTCAGATTTTCCTAATGTTCCTCGAGAGTTGTACGAGGAGTGGATTCATGCCGAGTCCCAGTTAGACGTGTTTCAAGGTTTGCATGAGGCGTGATCCGTTTTTGAGTTTGTCCTCGAAGATGCTCGTGTTAAGACTCATGAAGCTCGAGTCACTTGCGGGTAAGACCCAGCTACACCAGAGACCGACGAGGATGAGGGGGACGAAGGTGTAGACTGGCTCGAGCAGAATGCTTGGTATAACGCTGTGTCCTGAGGGTGATGGAGGTGATGACAAAGGTGTTGAAGGTCAAGGGGGCAAAGATGTTGTTGAAGGCCAAGTTGACGGAAATGTCGAAGGATGGGATGGTGTCACGACCCGAATTTCCCCACCGTCGGGACTGTGATGGCGCCTAACATTGAACCACTAGGCAAGCAACGTTACCGGTTATTCTAACTTGTTTCTTTAATTTTAACAATTAAAAGGTGATATATAAGATCAGTATAAATGAAAGTGTGGAAGAAATAGAATCTAACAACTTAATTACATACAAATACGAAATCCATAATAACAACTCCGAAATTTGGTGTCACAATTTCACGGATTGTCTATGAATACTACAAATAGAGGTCTGAACAAACAAAGTACTACTGCCTCAGAAATGCGTAAAGACAGGAAGGAAGTAGGATAGAAGGTGATGCAAAGGCCTGCAGACGCCTGCAGGACTATCTCAGTGTCGCCTGATGGACTGAAGGAAGCCACCTAGATCAGTATCCAATGGGCCCTGTACCGGGATCTGCACAACAAAAATTATGCAGGTGTAGTATCAGTACAACCGACCCTATGTACTGAGTAAGTGCCGAGCCTAACCTCGGCGAAGTAGTGACGAGGCTAGGACACGACAAATCATATCACCTATGCAGTTCAATAATATATAAAAGAAATAACGGCAGAAATTAAACAGTTAAGTACAAAAAAGGGGAGAACGCATGCTGGGGAACATAGGGTGGAAATTACTGAAATAATGGAACAAGGAAACGGTTTGAATATCGAAGTAACAACAGGAATTAACAACACAGAACAACAAGTAAATAGAAATGGCACGGCATGTCCCCTCGTGCTAAAATCTCACAAACACGGCACGGAATGTCCCCTCGTGCTAAAACATCATAAACACGGCACGGAATGTCCCCTCGTGCTAAAATATCATAAAAACGACACGGAATGTCCCCTCGTGCTAAATCACATAAACATGGCACGGCATGTCCCCTCGTGCTAAAATCTCACAAATACGGCACGGAATGTCCCTGCGTGCTAAAACATCATAAACACGACACGGAATGTCCCCTGGTGCTAAAATATCATATACACGACAAGGAATGTCCCCTCGTGCTAAATCATATAAACATGACACGGAATGTCCCTTCGTGCTAAATAACATAAACATGGCACGGAATTTCCTCTCGTGCTAAAACATCAAAAACAACAGTTTGGCAAGGAAAATAAGCAATAAGAAACCATAAACGCAAAGGAACAATCAACAGGAATAATACCGTCCCGTCAAGGGACACAGCTATAACCAATCCTACACAAGTGTATAATTTAACAAAATATTTCTCAACCGATCAAATACTCAACAGTATTCACAACCAAGAATTTCCCTCAAATGAATAACTGCCAAATTGATATTAAATCCATAACACAATAAACCTCAATGAAAATCACATAATTACTCATATTCGACTCACGGGCATGCTTGACCACAACATATAGGTACTCGTCACCTCACCTATACATTGGACATGGAATAAACACGTAGCAAATAAGACTCAACACCTATTCCCTCAAGCTAAGGTTAGGCCAAACACTTACCTCGACTTCCACGGACAAAATCACGCCTCAATCACCGCTTTTCCTTTTGAACCCGACTCCAAACCAATCGTATCTAGACATAATTGACTCAATAACATCAATAAATGTGAAACAATTCAATTTCAATGCTTAATTATAGACTTTCTAACATTCTCCCCAAAAATCCAAAATTCGACCCCGGAGCCACTTGGTCAAAACATGAGGTTCGGACCAAAACCCGATCAGCCATTCTCCCACGAGCCCGAATATGTAATTTGTTTTGAAATCCGACCCCAAAATGAGGTCTAATTCCAAATTAATCAAAAAGCCCTAACTCTACCCAAATTCCCAATTTTCTACCATTAAAACCCTAGGATTCTTGAAGATAGTTGATGAAAAACATTAGAAAGTTGAAGGAAATTAGTTAATGAACACTTACCTACGATTTGGGAAGAAAATCTCTTGAAACAATCGCCCTAGGTATTCTATTTTTTGTGAAAAAGTTGAAGAAGAAACGTCTGAAGTTCGTTTTTAAAAACTTCACTGCTCGACTCTCGCACCTGTGGTGCTTGGGTCGCACCTGCGATCTCGCAGGTGCGGGAAATTGATCGCACATGCGGAAGAAGGACATGCCCATAGGGGGCCGCACACGCGGAATGATATCCGCTCCTACGGAACCGCATCTGCGGAGAAGGGTCTGCATCTGCGAGAAGGACCGCACCTGCGGACACAGAAGCGCGCCTGCGGTCCCGCACCTGCGGCCCTAGGCTCGCAGGTGCGGACACACCAGAACTGGTGCACCAACAGTGATTTTTTTAATTCAAACACCCCGAAACTCACCCAAGCCCTCGGGGCTCCAAACCAAATATCCACACAACCTCAAAAACATCCTACGGACTTATTTGTGCGATCAAATCACCAAAATAACATCATAAACAACGATTTAAACCCCAAAATCAATGAAATTTTTCAAAACTTCTAAAACTTCCAAACTTTGCATTTATGGTCCAAATCACGTCAAATGACTTCCGTTTCTTACCAAACTTTACAGATATGACGTAAATAATATATCGAATGTGTACCGGGATCCGAAACCAAGATACGGGCCTGATACCACAGATTTCACATATAATTACTCTTTTAAAATCTCTTATATTTTCAGAAAATAATTTCTTTTAAAATTTTATTTCTCAGACTTGGGACCTCAGTATTCGTTTCCGAGCATACACCCAAGTCCCATATTTTCCTACGGACCCTCTAGGACCATCAAATCACGGGTCCCAGTCCGTTTACTAAAAATATTGACCAAAGACAACTTAGTTCAAATTTCAACTACAAAATTGCCAATTTCTTCAGTTTTTTACATAATGGCTTCCCGGCTACACGCTCGGGCTACGCACACAAATCGAGGTGAGATAGAAGGATGTTTTCACGACCTCAAAACACAGATTCAATTAAAAATACACGGGATGACCTTTTGGGTCATCACAGATGGTGGTGGCCAGGCGTCTTCATGAGCCTTTGTAAGAAATATGTCAAGCATGAAAAGCCAACCTCGTTATTTGCATCTGATTCTCTTTTTGCGGTTCATTTTTCCATTTGTATATTCTTTTATTCTGTCTCTTGGTTGCCTTGATTTTCTGACCGTGATCACTTACTGGCGAATGGAGGCCAGAGGCTGGTGGGCGTTTGTTCGAACGAGGTTTTAATTATGGTCGAGGGCCGGTAAGTGTTAGTCAGAACAAGGTCGAACATAACCTAATTAATTATGGCCAAGGGCCGTAGGTGTGTGTTCAAACAAGTTCGAACATAACCTAAATTTAATTATGGCCGAGGGCCGGTAGGTGTTAGTTCGAACAAGGTTGAACATAACCTAAATTTAATTATGGCCGAGGGCCGGTAGCTGTTAGTTCAAACAAGGTTGAACATAACCTGAATTTAATTATGGCTGAGGGCCGGTAGGTGTTAGTTCGAATAAGGCCGAACATAACCTAAGTTTAATTATGGCCGAGGGCCAGTAGGCGTCAGTTCGACGAGGTCGAACATAACCTATTTTTAATTACAGCTGAGTTCCGGTAGGTGTTAGTTCGAACAAGGTCGACCATAGCCTGAATTCAATTGTGGACGAGGACCGGTAGGTGTTAGTTCGAACAAGGTCGAACATAACCTAAGTCTAATTATGGCCGAGGTCAAATAGGCGTCAGTTCGACGAGGTCGAACATAACCTAATTTTAATTATGACCGATTAGCAGGCGGTGGGTGAGATACAATTTATTTATATATTATATACTATATAGATAGATAGATTAGTCGAACACAAATTGTATCTCACCAAACTTACTTTTTAAAATTAAGAAATACTTTTCAAAATAAATTAATTTAGAAGCTTGGCTAACCAGGCTAGCAGGCGAGGGAATTGATGTAGATCTAGTGAGACGAATTGGAGGAACATAGTGTAACGACCCGACCGATTATTTTGAGTATTTGCACTTCACTATGTAATTTATGGGCATGAGTAGCTCCGTATGATATATTATGACTTATGTGAATCGTCGGTTTTAGTTTCCATGTTATTCGGAATTGCTTTGGAAGAATGATACTAAGCTAGAAGCTTTAAAAGCTGGAAGGTATGACCAAGTTTGACATTTTAGTATTTGACCTCAGATTGGATTTTTTATGGTTCCGTTAGCTCCGTTGGGTGATTTTGGACTTAGGAGCGCGTCCGAATTTCGATTTGGAGGTCCGTAGTAGAGTTTAGCTTGAAATGGCAAAAGTTGAAATTTTGAAAAGTTTGACCGGGAGTGGACTTTTGATATCTGGGTCGAATTCTGATTTCGGAAGTTGGAGCGGGTCCGTAATATCAAATGTGACTTATGTGCAAAATTTGAGGTCAATCGGACGTAATTTGATAGGTTTCGGCGTCGGTTGTGGAAGTTTGAAGTTTCAAAGTTCATTGATTTTGAGTTGAGGTGTGATTCGTGTTTTTAGTGTTGTTTGATGTATTTGAGACCTCGACTAAGTCCGTGATATATTTTGAGACTTTTTGGTATGTTCGGACGGGGTCACGGGGGGCTCGGATGAGTTTCGGGGTGGTTTCGGATCATTTCTAGGCCATTTCTAGTTGCTGATTTTTTGCTACATGGGTGTTTAGTGCGTTAGCGTGGATCTGGCCGCGTTAACATAGAGAAAAATAGGAAAAATGGAGTTGTGCTATGCGATTGCGGAAGCTTTCACGCGATCGCATAGAGTAAAATCTCTGCTGCACTAACCCGACTTTGGAAGCTTATATCTCACAATTTATAAGGAATTTAGAGATGATCCAAAAATAAAAGTTGTAGCCCTTGACTTCTAATTTTCAAAAAGTAAGACAAATAATTTGGAGTTTTATACAAAAAGTTATGATCATTATACTACAGGTTTTCCGGAAGAGTTGGAGAAGGTTGTTGGAAAAAAATTGTTCTTCGCGATGGCGGTTGAATGGCCGCGATCGCATAGAGTAAAAAAAAAGGGCTGGAAAATTTTGTGCTTCTCTATCGCATTAGTTTTTTCGCGATAGCATAGGGTAAATGCCTGGGCAGATTATGAAGTACTCTAGTTCGAGTATTTCGACCATTTTGTTTATTTGGGAGCTGTGGAGCTCGAATTGAGGCGATTCTTGAAGCAATTTTCACTATATGGATCGGGGTAAGGGTTCTCTACTCGGTTTTGATTATATTTCATGAATCTATCTTCAATTTTAGCTATTGGATTGTGGATTTAAAGAGCAAAATTGGAGGTTTTGGCCTAAAGTTTCATATTATGAATTTTTTGAGTTTTGAACATCAGTTTGGAGTCGGAATTGAGTAAAATTAGTATGGTTGGACTCGTAATTGAATGGGTTGTTGGACTTTATAAGTTTTTTGGGTTTCGAGGTGGGGGCCCGCGTGGACTTTTGGATCGGTTTCGGGCTTCGATTCAAGATTTGATCTTTTATGATCGGCATGAGTTCCTTTAGCATTATTTGATGTACGGGATGGCATATTTGGAGCATCGTTTGGCCTGCTCGGCATTGGTATTGGCTCGTTCGAGGAAAGTAACTCTTCTAAACTTAGTGTTGAGGGAATAAAACCTCATATTACGTGTTATGTGATTGGTATTAAGGTGACACACATGCTAGGTGACGGGCGTGTGGGCGTGCACCTTGTGGATTGGGACTTTGTGGTTCCCATGGCACTGTATAATTGACCTATCTTGTTGTTCTCTCTGTATCCAACATGTGATATAGTAATTGAGTTGTCAATCATGCTAGATGTCATGTTTAGACTTATGCCGATACTGTTTGGACCCACTGAGGTCATTTTTGTTGTGGAGTTATATGCTTTCATTGTTTATATACTCAGTCATACTCACTCATATGCATATCATATCTCAGTCTTTGTTGTTATTCATTGATACATCACATCATCATTTTGGGCTAGTTTCATGAAATTTTGAGCCCGAGAGAGAGAGAGAGAGAGAGAGAGAGAGAGAGAGAGAGAGAGAGAGAGAGAGAGAGGAGAGATTGATGACTGGGTGAGGCCGAGGGCCTGGTTGTGAGGATATTATGAGTGAGGCCGAGGGCCTGATTGTGAGGATATTTATGAGTAAGGTTGAGGGCCTGATTATGATGGTTATTTATAGGATCGGGTTTCACGCCGCAACATGTTTATTTTTGGGAGCGGACTACACGCCGCAACATGTTTGATATAGGCCGAGGGACTCATTGATTTATGCCATTATTGGCTTGATATAGCGTTTGGGCTGTAGGAGCCCTCCAGAGTCTGTACACACCCCTAGTGAGCACAGGGACCTACTCAGTGATGTTTGACCGAGGGACTGTATATGAGTGATATTTTCCCGAGGGGCAGTAAGTGACTGATTGGGAGGACTGATTGAACTGATGCTTTGAGAGCTTGCATATGATATTATCACTGAGTTGCATCGCATTTGACATGCACACTTGACATACATGAATAGAAATGCATTTTTCCTCATGTTATATAGTATCACGTCATTCATGACTTTTTACACACATTGGTTTGTGAGGTGTTTTTGCACTTGATATTTGAAAAACAAAATGAAACTTCTTACTTACTGTTGAAAGGATTTTGAAAAGTCACAATTTTCAAACTTACCTATATTTTTGGCATTTCGGCTAAAGAACTGAGTTTCACTAAAATATTTGAAAAGCATGTCTATTTTTCTTAAATTGTGAACATGTTGAGCCCATTTTACTTCTGAGATACCTCTTTACCGCTTGTGCTATGTTGTTGTGAGCTATTGTAGAATACCGGTATGATATATGACCTTGTGATAGCTCGTCACTACTTTCAACCTAAGGTTAGACTTGTTACTTAGTCAGTACATGGGGTCGGTTGTACTGATACTACATTTCTGCACATTTCGTGCAGATATTGGCTGCGATGTCGCTGTGTTCGATGGTTGCTGGATTTAAAGATGTACCCAAGTCAATGTTTCAGCTGCCTCTGTCGTTCGGAGTAACCTTAGACTAAATTGTGCTTTTTATGTACTTTCCAAATAGACTATGCATTTATTTCATTTCCGTTTTGTAAACTCTATTCTTAGAAGCTCATGATGTGTACTACTAGTTGGGAAATGTAATAGATTCAGATAATTTATTCTGTTTAATTGACTTGTTAACATTATTGAAATTTGATAGTTATTAGTTGGCTTATCTAGAGGATTGTGTTAGGTTCCATCACGACTAGCGGAGCTTGGGTCGTGACAGGTTAGTATCAGAGCTCTAGGCTCATAGGTTCTACAAGTCATGATCAAGTGTCTAGTAGAGTCTTGTGGATCGGTATGATGACGTTCATACCTATCTTCAAGAGGCTACATGACATTTAAGATATACTTCCTATCTTTCTTTCCTTATCTTGCAACATTGATTCAGCTTCAAGCATAATCCTTTGAATTCCTTCCACGTACTCGTATGCGCATATGAGCGCTCGTTATCAGCTGTGCATCGACGTCATATGATTTCCATGGTTGAGGTGCGAGATGTGATTTTGGCATGTTGATGATGGTCCAGTCTGGAGGCATTGAGGATGGGTTTTGTCTATGGCTTGAGTACCGAGATTTCGATTGGGTGTGCACGTGTATTTGGGACTTATATGTCCATTTGTGTCCTTATTGGTAGGATTTGTGACTGGATGACTATGTGGTGATTATAATTTTATTGCGCGATGTGTTCAGATTGTTCGAATGTCACAAGAAGAGTTTGTTGGAGATGTAACAAGGACTATTGGGTGTTTTACTTCTTCATAGATTTGGTGTATGGCCTCGAGTTATGGGTGTGTTGAAGGACCTCTCATGTAGTTTAGCTGTAAAGGAAGTAGATCTTCGTGTTGTTTTATGAATTCAGACTTAGAGATAAAGTGATTGCATAATACTTATGATTATGGATGAGTATAGAGAAATATCAATTTGAGACTAAGCAAGTGGGGTTATCTCCTGCGAGGTGTTCTGAGGTTGTGTGATCCTTATGTTGTTTTATAGCGATTTCTCTTTTACCAGTGAAAGATATATGTTGCAACTTGAGTTTAGATCGCTTGTGGAAGTTCGCTTGACTATTACAATGGTGAATGGGATCTGCAAATAATTTAAAGTATTAGATGGTTTGCGTTGCAAGAGCTCATGAAGGATTTAGTTAAATCTCACAGCGAAATTATATCAGTAATAAAGTATGGGCATTGTGAATTATTATGTATTGATCCATGGTTTTGAGCCAAGTGGGGGAGTCTTCTATCAACGAGTTGATTATACAATTATGTGTTGTATTGCTTTTGGTTTGAGGTATACTGGTGAATCAGTTATGACTTGCAGCGGTGGAATTTAAGAATGAATCGAGTAAGGGAATTTCTGGATACAAGTTGTATCACACCCTATGGGTATGTAGTAGTCATGGAATAATTGAGTGGTTAGTTGTGAAGGATGTAGTGTGCGTGGAGTAGGAGAATGCTCGGTTGCTTAGGAGCGTGGGTTACTCCCTAGGGTGTTGGTATACTAATGGGGCACATGTCGTTCGGTCCATTTGGTCGGTTAATTGAGATTTGAGCAGAGTGAATGACTCTCGAGAATCGTTCTAATGGATTCAAGATTTATATGTAGCAATTGGGAATCTTCGGGATGTGTATTTGGCTAGAAACTGAGATTTTCATCGGATGGTATCAAGACTTCTAGCACTTCCATATCATTATGGGTTCTTCATATCAGTATCATGAAGGTGAAGGTAATGGAATTAGATTAGCAGGAAATTCTCTTCAGAGTAAGTATTTGAGTTGTGGTACTTTTTGGATACGTAAAGAGGAAATCCAGCGGCTTATGAACCTTAGGGCGGTGTGGTATTATGGCAAGGAGAAGAATAAATTTGAAGGTAATTCAGAAGGAACTCGGAGAAATAGGACAACTTGGTAGTAGGTTGGATCGACATGGTAATAGGTAAGATCGGTTCTTTGGGTGCTTATGATGTGGTGAGTTTCTAGATGTGATTCGTGGCAATGCTCTTGGGTTTTGGCGACCTCTGTAGCTTGGTTCAGTTAGATGGATTCAGTCCTAATGGTATGGTTAAGTGCAAATGGATTTTGGATAGTTCTTGATGGTTTTTACCATGATTTGATATGTATATTTCCTACTGGAGTGTGGGGCATGTTGCGTATTTTTATTTCTCCAGGATGAAATCAAATGGAAAGTTCTTGGCTAATCAAGTATGTAGTTGCTTGCGACTCGGAGTTGGTTTTGAGATTTTTTGCATCTTTCATATGATAGCATAATGGGTGCGGTGTTGTGTAGTATTGAGAATTTTGGGTGCAAGGTCACAATTCGGTTTTGAAGGGAAGGTCATGAAATTCGTAGGCAGCATGGACGGTTTCATATGACTAGGTAATGATGTTACTATTCGGTATAGCTTGATGAAAGTATACATTTGGGGAAGGGCAATGTGTTTGATTTATGGAGACTTCATTGGTTCTGCGGCACTCTCCTAGTTGATCGACTGCGGATATTCAAAAATTTTCTTTGTGGCACATAAGGACTATAGAGGTATTCCTCGTGGTTTGATCGTGTATTGGAGAAGTGTTAGACATTCTTGCAGTGGAGATGGGATCAGATATGGTGATTCATTTGTTCTATGGATTTGGAGACTGGGAGTTCTCAGGAGCAGATTGTATCATGGTTGTGGACTGTGAAGTCGTGGCCGAAGCTAGACATATGATGGTATGTGTTATGATTCAGTCATTGTGGAACATCATAGGGTTATTTATCTATTTGTGGGTGACTAGAGCTGATTTAGGGTCCATTGGTAGGCCCAATTAGGTTGTGTATTCTACACCGAGTCGGATTGGTTGGCTCCATACTGCTATTGCTGAGGGATGTTTCATTCGGTTTTTGTTGATATTATTCGTGTTATGAAATGATCTGTGGGTTTCTTTTCTATACTACGAGGAGTTGTGATTCATTGGTTATATGCACATATGGTGCGGTTCTATTTGGGCTTTATGGCGGAATTGGAGCGAAGTGAGTATTTGGGTACTACATGATTGATTGTGTGCTGGCTATGTTCTTTCCGGATTGTGGTATTGTGTCATTTGCTTCTCCGTGGTTATGGTAATGCACTTTGGGTGGTTGATGTCGAATTTTGCGTGGTTATTGATTTTGAGCAGGGTGGCTCGTGGTATATAATATGGACCAGCGTTTGGATGGGTCACGCATTGTAGCGGAGTTATGTTGAGACATGATCGTTTGTGTTAGATTCGTGTATTTTGGTTATACAATGTGTGATAGGTTCTAAGCATTATGTTGTGGCGGTACCTGTTGAGATTGCGAGACAGTTCTCTCGTCCGAGTCATTTTCCATGATTGAGTACATTTAGAATGTTGCTTATTGGTGCACGAGTTGCGGCTTTAGATAGTATTGAGGCGTCATGTCACTAGAGTGGTCGTGTTGGATGAGATGGGGTCATTGGACCTAGAATGAATACTATCGGAATTTATTACAGCGTGGTTGGAAGAATAATATCGAAAGTTGGCTTAGCAATTTTCTATAGTCCTTGTCGAAGGAGATGGAACTCCATGACTTGTTGATCTGACGAATGGTTATGCGTTTCTGCGTGTTTCTTGCATCATTGACAATATATGAAGGTGTTAGAATGAAGTCTTTAGAGTGAGATTTTGTTAGATATGAGGTTTATTACCTGCATTGGGTTATTTTGAGCAGTTACTGCGATCGGAGATTATTGCTATGAGTAGCAGGGTTATGAGGTATAACATGCGATTGTGTCTTGGATTATTGTTATGGCTTGATACAGTTTGTTCAGACTTATATATCGTGTAGGTTGCGAGATTCAGATCTTATAAGAAATTCCGGATGTTGGAAAAAATTGGATTCTAAGGCCTATGGGCTAGGTTGAATTGAGAAATTTCAGTTATGTTGCATTACCAGGACTATGAGGGATAGGGTGACGTGGGATCACCCCCCCACCGGATATATGCATGGTAAGGTTATGCGGCGATTTGATGGTTTTGAAGAACCACTCTTGGCAAGTTCGAGGACGAACGTATATTTAAGTGGGGGAGGATGTAACGACCCGACCGGTCGTTTTTAGCATTTGCACTTCACTCGGTAGTTTACGGGCATGAGTAGCTATGTATGATGTATTGTGACTTATGTGAATCGTCGGTTTGGTTTTCAGGTTATTCGGAATTGATTTGGAAGAATGATTTTGAGCTAGAAGCTTTAAAATATGGAAGGTTTGACCAAGTTTGACTTTTTATTATTTGACCTCGGATTGGATTTCTGATTGTTCCGTTAGCTCCGGTTTGTTTAAATTGGGCTTAGGAGCGCGTCCAAATTTCGAGTTGGAGGTCTGTAGTAGAGTTTGGTTGAAATGGCGAAAGTTGAAATTTTGGAAAGTTTGACCGGGAGTGGACTTTTTGATATCTAGGTCGGATTCCGATTCCGAAAGTTGGAGCGGGTCCGTAATGTCAAATGTGACTTGTGTGCAAAATTTGAGGTCAATCGGACGTGATTTGATAGGTTTCGGCATTGGTTATGGATGTTTGAAGTTTTAGAGTTCATTGATTTTGAATTGAGGTGTGATTCTTATTTTTAGCGTTGTTTGATGTGATTTGAGGCCTCGACTAAGTCCGTGATATGTTTTGAGACTTGTTGGTATGTACGGACGGGGTCCCGAGGGGTTGGGGTGAGTTTCGGGGTGGTTTCAGACCATTTTTAGGCCGTTTCTATTTACTGGTTTTTGGCTACAGGGGTGTTCAGTGCGTTAGCGTAGATATGGACGCGTTAGCATAGAGAAAAATAGGAAAAACGGAGTTGTGCTATGCGATTGCGGAAGCTTTCACGCGATCGCATAGAGTAAAATCGTTGTTGCACTTACCCGACGTTGGAAACTTATATCTCACAATCTATAAGGAATTTGGAGATGATCCAAAAATGGAAGTTGTAGTCCGTGACGTCTAGTTTACGGAAAGTCAGACAAATTGTAATTTGGAGTTTTATACAAAATGTTATGACTATTATACTAGAGGCTGTCCGGAAAAGTTGGAGAAGGCTGTTGGAAAAAAATTGTTATTCGCGTTCGCGGGAGAATGGACGCGATCGCATAGAGTTAAAAAAAGGGCTGGAAAATTTCTTGCTACGCTATCGCATTAGTTTGTCCATGATAGCATAGGGTAAATGCCTGGACATATTATAAAGTACTCTATTTCGAGGGTTTTCGCCATGTTTTGCATTTTGGGAGCTGTGGAGCTCGGATTGAGGCGATTCTTGAAGCAAGTTTCACTATATGGATCAGGGTTAGTGTTCTCTACTCGGTTTTGATTATATTTCGTGAATCTATTTTCAATTTTAGCTATTGGATTGTGGATTTAAAGAGGAAAATTGGGGGGTTTGACCTAACAACAACAACAACTCAGTAAAATCCCACCAGTGGGTCTGGGGAGGGTAGAGTGTAGGCAGACCTTACCCTACCCCAGAAGGGGTAGAGAGCCTATTTTCGGGAGACCCTTGGCTCAGACACAATAGATCTGTGACAACAAAACCCGAAAAATAATATTAGCAACGTGAGAGACAATAAATAAATGGAAAAGCAGTAGCACAAATATTATGAAAAAGTGTGAAATATAACATAAATCGCTGTCAGTGCTAGATAAAACACTATCATACTCGTCAGTACAAAGGGGGAAATTGGGACAAAGAGGAAAATCGCTCGACTACCCTTTAACCTACAACCCTAATGCTCGACCTCCACACCTTCATATCAAGAGCCATGTCCTTGGAAATCTAAAGACGCGCCATGTCATGTCTGATCAACTCGCCCCAATACTTCTTGGGACGCCCTCTACCTTTTCTAGTACCTACCAAAGCCAACCGCTCACACCTCCTAACCGGGGCATCTAAGATTCTCCTCTGCACGTGTCCAAACCATATAAGTCGCGCTTCCCGCATCTTGTTGTCCACCGGAGCCACGCCCACCCACTCCCGAATATCTTCATTCATAATCTTATCCAGCCTAAAGTTTCATAATATGAATTTTTGAGTTTTGAGTATCGATTTGGAGTCGGGATTAAGTGATATTAGTATGGTTGGACTCGTATTGAATGGGTTATCGAATTTTGTGAGTTTTGTCAAGTTACGATGTACGGTCCCGGGTTGGGCTTTTAGGACGGTTTCAGGCTTCGATTCAAGATTTTATATTTTATGATCGGGATGGATTCCTTTAGCATTGTTTGATGTATTTAAACTATTGTTGGTCAGTTTTGAGCTGTTTGGAGGTCGGAACACGCAGGATGGCATATTTGGAGCATCGTTTGGCCTGCTCGGCATTGGTATTAACTCGTTCGAGGTAAGTAACTCTTCTAAACTTAGTGCAGAGGGTATAAAACCCCACAATGTGTATTATGTGATTGGTATTGAGGTGACGAACATTCTAGGTGACGAGTGTGTGGGCTTGCAACTTGTGGATTGGGACTTTGTGGTTCCAATGGCACTGTATAATGGCCCTATCTTGTTGTTATCTCTATCTCCACCACGTGAATAGTAATTGAGTTGTCAATCATGTTAGATCTCATGTTTAGACTTATGCCGATACTATTTGGACCCACTGAGGTCATTTCTGATGTGGAGTTATAACTTTCATTATTTATATACTTAGTCATACTCACTCATATGCATATCATATCTCAGTCTCTATTGTTATTCATTGATACATCAAATCATCATTTTGGGCTAGTTTCATGACATTTTGAGCCGGAGAGTGAGAGACTGGAGAGATTGATGACTGAGTGAGGCCGATGGCCTGATTGTGAGGATATTATGAGTGAGGCCTAGGGCCTGATTGTGATGGTTATTTATGGGATCGGGTTGCACGCCGCAACATATTTATTTTTGGGAGCGGGTTGCACGCCGCAACCTGTTTGATTTAGAAAGAGAGCCTCATTGATTTATGCCATGATTGGCTTGATATAGCGCTTGGGCTGTAGGAGCCCCTTCGGAGTCTGTACACACCCCTAGTAAGCGCAGGTACCTACTAAGTGATGTTTTCCCGTGGGGCTGTATATGAATGATGTTTGTCCGAGGGGCTGTATATGAGTGATTGGGAGGACTGAGTGAACCGATGCTCTGAGAGCTTGTAGATGGTTTTATCTGAGTTGCATCGCATTTGACATGCACACTTGACATACATGCATAGAAATGCATTTTTCCTTATGTTATATACAGGGGCGTACGCAGGACCTTTTATAAGCGGTGTCAAAATTTAAAGTGATGAAAAAATTACTACAATAAATATGGAATATAAGAAATAGAGATGAGCAACACCACCAAATCATGTCACTTAGAAATTACAAGTTATAGAGGATGAGAACTATTTCGTAGTTATGGTTCACGGAAGAGGACTCAATTCTAGTTTTTTTTAACAAAAGAGGCTTCGAAGAAAAAAAATGCAAAGGAAACGCGTACGAAGTATTCGAACCGCAGACCTCAACATTGCAAGAGAGGCGCTATACCATCAGACCAGACACTATCTTTTGTTCAGCAGGATCATATGATTTATATCTATACTTTTTACATAATATTTATATGTATAATAACTAAAGTTTTCCGGGGAAGCGGTGTCGGATGACACCATTTGGGCTAGGGTGCATCCGCCCCTGGTTATATAGTATCACGTCATTTATGGCTTTTTACACACATTAGTATGTGAGTACAGAGAGGTGTTTTAGCACTTGATATTTGGAAAGAAAATGAAACTTCTTACTTATTGTTGAAAGGATTTTGAAAAAATCACCGTTTTCAAACTTACTTGTATTTTGGCATTTCGGAAAAAGAACTAAGTTTCACTAAAATATTTGAAAAACATGTCTATTTTTCTGAAACTGTGAAGGTGTTGAGCCCCTTTTACTTCTGAGATACCTCTTTACTGCTTGTGCTATGCTGTTGTGAACTGTTGTAGAATACCGGTATGATATCTGACCTTGTGATAACTCGTCACTACTCTCAACCTAAGGTTAGGTTTGTTACTTACTCAGTACATGGGGTCGGTTGTACTGATACTACATTTCTGCACATTGCGTGCAAATATTGGCTGTGGTGTCGATGTGTTCAATGATTGCTGGATTTGAAGATGTACCCGTGTCCTTGTTGCAGCTGCCTCTGTTGTTCGGGGTAGCCTTAGATTAAATTGTGTTGTTTATGTACTTTTCAAACAGACTATGCATTATTTCATTTCCGCTTTGCAAACTCTATTCTTAGAAGCTCACGATTTGTACTACCAGTCCTTGGGAAATGTAATAGATTCAGATAATTTATTCTGTTTAATTGACTTATTAAAATTATTGAAATTTGATAGCTATTAGTTGGCTTACCTAGCAGGTTGGGTTAGGTGGGTCGTGACAGATAGAAAATCTTAAATTAGATAAGTATTTGTCTCACTTTCATTAACTTATGTACCCTAATCAAATCTATGTCGTTATTGCTAGTTTGCCATGCAACCTAGGTAGTCCTTTGGACTTATCATCAACAATAGAAAACGGAACTTGTCCATTTTCCTTAGTTGATATGTCAAGGTTCTATATATTGAGAGAGTGACAAAAGAAGCCTAGTAAATTTAACAAGAAAATTGACATTCTTGTTTTTTTCCTATTTTTTAGATCATATAAATACTAAACATATTTCTTCGTTTGAGGTTGCTCTACTTTCGTCTTTTGGTTCTTCATTGTTTTTGGTCCACGTCTTTTCTACTTCCACTTCTGCTTTATGAGTCGTTTGATCTATATTTCTTCTCTTTATTTTGGTTTTCCGATTTATGATTATCGAGATCTTTAGTATCTTCTTTAAAGCATAATGTAAGTTGAAGTATGCTTAATTTCTTGATTATCTTTAGCAAATGATCCACTGAAATTTTGAAAAAAGATAAACAGAGGCTGCTTTTTAATATTAAATTTTTGGGAACTGAGAGTTTGGTACTGAGTGGTCATTTTGCTATAGCAAAATTCTTATTGTTGTTCATCTTAATTGGTTTTCCGGTATAGAATTTAATTGGACCATATAATTGATAGGAGTGTACCTATATTATATTAACTCAAAAAAATCACAATATTTATATGGACAAATTACTTATTGCAATCATATGGGCAACTGTAATTGTTGTCACAATACTTGTTATACTGGTAAAATGCATTTCCAAGAGAAACAAGAATATTGTAGTGGTTGCCCAAAACTTGGAGTCACCTACACTAAATGGTCTTTACAAATTCACAATTGTTGAGATTGAGAATGCTCTAAATATTGGGAAGATTAATATGAGAAAATCAAGAAAGTTGATAGGGAATGGAAGCACAGGAGATTTATATCAAGGGATTTTACCAAGTGGACAAGCTGTGGCTATTAAAGAAATGCACAAAAGAGAAGATGCAATGGATTCTTTCATTAGGGAAATTGAGTATCTCTCAAGAGCTAGGCATCCAAGCATTGTTTGTCTCTTAGGTTTTTGTAATGAAGATGGGAAACAGTTTTTGGTTTATGAAAATTATTCTGCTGGAAATCTAGCTCAATATTTTCTCAGTGAGTTTCTCTGCTTCTACTTTTCTCTTCTCATGTTTACATATTAGACACTAAGGGGAGCCTTAGAGTAACGGTAAAGTTGTCTCCCTGTGACCTATATTATATTGTAAGTCACGTGTTCGAGCTGTGAATCAGCTGCTAATGTCAGGGTAGACTGTCTATATCACATCCTCAGGGGTGCAGCCATAGTGGCGGAGTCACATTCAACCAAGGGGTGTATATCTATACCCTTCGCCGAAAAATTTCACTTTGTTTCTAGATAAATTTTTTTCTTTTATGTATACGTCGACTCTCCTTGACTTTTTGGTGTATCTAATTGTTTATATTTTGACACCTCTTGGTAAGAATCCTAGCTTTGCCATTAAGCGCGGCCGTTCCTCAAATCTTGTGTGACCGTTGGATGCTTCGTGCCTTCTGTTTGTATATTAGACACGGACCAATTTGAGCTAATGTAACACAACTTTTTATTGGATTTAACTTATATACATTGGAGGGTAGTTGCTTTTTACCCTATCAATACATTTTAACTTGTTATATGAGGTCATTTACTTTATATTTCTATATTACCTAATTAGGCTGATTATAGAGAATTATGTACCTGTTGTTATAGGTTATTTTAATATGATAAATTCAGTGTGTATATGTTAATCTCACAACTTGTTCATGAAATATATATACAGGAGAAGATACTGTTTTGACTTGGAATGCCAGAGTTAAAATACTGAGGGACTGTGCATGCGCAATCAGATATCTCCATCATTATATTGATGGCTGCATCATTCACCGCCATATTAAGGTATGTCAAAAATTTTGTTGGTGTAAAAATTTCTTACATTATATAAGTTAAGCCGATCTACTAATAATATTCCATATTTTGTTGGACAGCTTAGCAGCATACTTTTGAGTGAGACACTGGAAGCAAAGCTATGTGGATTTGGGCAGGCAAAGATGCTAGAAATGGAAGAAAGCCAAGTATTTGAAGAAGTTGTGGAAAATGGAGTGTACACAGATCCTGAATACAACAAGAGTGGCTTACTCACTTGTTCAACTGACATTTATAGCTTTGGACTTGTCATGCTACAAGTCCTATCTGGTCCTAGAATTCCTCACTTTGGTCAACATGACATAAACATATTATTAACAAAGGTAAAATGCACTATTTTCATAGATGGTGCGTGGAAAATGGAAATATTGGTAATTTTAAGCTATATGTTTTGCAGGTTATCAATCCATGCTAATCACTCCCTTCGTCCCAATTTATATACGTAAATTATATATATAGTTGGTGTTTGACGGGACGTCGCGTGTAATAATAAAAAAAGAATGACTTTTAAAAGTTGTTATCTAAAACATGGCATTGACATTTCTATAGTTATAAATCATCTCGTTAATTAAAAGTAAAATAGAAAGTTTAAAATTAAGTTATTTCTAAATATATAAAATCATTATCCTTTTTTGGACGTATTAATTAAAAAGAAAAGCATGTATCACATATATAAATTAGGACAAGGAGAGTAAGACATTATTATATGAAATAGACATTTAATCGATCATGTTTACACTGTGATCGGCGTATATATTGTCCTCGTGAATTGGTGCAGGCAAAGGATGTGAGTAGTGGAAAGCTTCCAATGACAGAGTTTGAAGATCCATGGCTGAAAGGGAAACTAATAAATCACGAGGCATTGAAATCCATTTTGGAAATTGCACTACTTTGTGTGGCTGAAACAAGCAAAGAACGCCCAACAATACAAGTAGTTTCTGAGGAACTGAACAAGGCTTGGAACCTCACCAATATTGCTCGCCCTATTAATATTCCTCCTATGTAATACAAGTTCATTTACGATGAAAAACGGGGGGGGGGCAATAAGGCATAATTTTAAGTTTTCAAAGTATCGTTCTCTACAACATATTTAGGTTTATTGACCCTTAATTTGGTGACCAAGAAATTGTCCAATAAAACATGTTTATTGCTGCTTGTGCAATGACCAAATCAAATAAGGGGGATAAAGGAACAAGCTGTTACATATTTATAATGTTGAATTATTGTAACACGGCATTTCTATTTCATTTAAGAAAATCCTATGTCTATGGAATGAAATATACCTCTTATTTGGCTATATCGGCCTTTACTGTTCCCTCTTTAAATTGCTTGGCTTTTCAATGTTTTAGGACAAAAGCATTCCTCAAAAGTCAAAACGATATCAAATTCTGCTAAGTAATGAAATAGGAGTTAAATTAGCAAAACATGTTGATAGAGATCATCCCTACAAAAATAATTTAAGTGATCTCGTAAAGGAAATGTACATCCGATCCAATTGAACCACAACCGAATAACATAATCATTTACGTCAACCATCAAGATTCGTCAAAAACACAATAAAAAGATAATCCATCCAATCTTGTTCACTATTTTAATACCGACTCGATCCTTACTCTTAAATTAAAATAAATTTCGATGATTTTCCTTATCGGATAAATTAGAAGGAATGGTATTTTTCCCCAATGTTGCCAATATATATGTATACTTTTCTGATAAATGGTAATGTCGGGGTCTTATTTGGAACAAATTAAACCTTGTTGTCTCCGAGACTTTGATGAATTGCTACCAAAATTATAGCTTCTTTACCCCTTGAAAGAGAAAAAGTAGTTGCAACATGCATTAATACCTGCTAGCTAATCATGAAACAAGTAGATTATTAATTACAAGAAAAATAACACAAACTCCGTTTCTATCTACCTACTTGAACCTTTTTGTCTTTGTTGTTTGGATATACTCTTTTGTAGAATTTAATTGATAATATATACACCTTATCTACAATAATGATGATGCATACATAATCTAGCATTAGCCGCACCACCCAAAACTCCACTACACTCTTTCTTACGTTTTCAATGACATCCATCCAGCAAATTTTACCAAAATACATAGATTGGTCTTTGGACTTTGAAAATGTCATTTTTTTCATTTATCAAATGCAATATACTGTTGATGTTCCTTATGCTTCAATGCATATAAGGTATATTGTTGAGCAGAAACAGCCACTTCAAACTTGCCATGGGCTGTGAATAACTAAGCAGAAAATTAATAAAATAAAGAATATAATATCCTATTAATTCTTGGATTTTAATGAGGAATCTATGCCTATATATGATCAACCACAGTTTCTAGTCTCGGAAAAAAAATGGTTTGGTTATAATTTCTAAGGAATAAGTTAACATTATTAGCTATTTTCTTGATTATGTTAATGAAAAGCAGATGGTTTTAGTTAAGGCACTGTTCTTTTTCCAACTATGTGTTATTTTTGCTCTCACCTTTTTTGTTGATGTTTCGCTGGCCTCCCCAGAAGACCCAGGTATCTGATTTAGCTTCTCGCTTTTGGGGTGTGTTGTCCATGTTTGATTGAGTTAAATATTTTTCTTAACAACTCATTTTCATATTTTCCTAGTAAGAATAGGAACTAACACTCTAATTGATGGGTTTCAACCGTCAATGTCCACCAAACCACCTTCGACCCCTGCCACCCACCTCCCGGCTATACCTACACCTCCCACCAGCCACACCACCACCCTGGCCACCACCATACCTCCTAGGCTCGGGTACCCCCAACCCCCACTACGACCACCACTCCCACCTCGATTCCCTACAATCGCCCAACCACCCTGATCCTCGACCCCCACCCCGGATCCCTTACAACCGCCCAACCACCCTGACCCTTGACCTCCACTCCAACCACCACCCTGACCCTTGGCACCCACTCCAACCACCACCCCGATCCTTGATCCCCTACCACTGTCCAACCACCCCGACCCTCTACCCCTACTCCGACCGCCACCCCACCCGCGATTCCCTACCACCGCCCAACCACCCTG
>ML271839.1:75095-94038 GCA_005239495.1 Nicotiana undulata | reverse complement strand
TTTGGACTAACATCTTGAATTTAATATAGTCCTAACATTTGTTATTTAAATTTGCATACTTACGGTAATATTATTAGTAAATTTCTTATTTTATCTTTTTTTTAACCATCTCGTATCCGCCACGATTTGACTTATTTTAATTAGAGTTATATATGGTCTAATCTATGTATAATAAAAGGAGATACAGAGTCACTAAATTAAGCCAGGTGACTTAATCATAAGATGACAAGTGTAGGTTTTTAGGACGAAGCTCCAAGGATGTTGGAGTTTTATAATTATTTTAAAAAAATAAAAATAAGAAAGCTACCAATTCAAATTGAGGAGTAGTTTCAAGTTGGATCTTTATAATTATTTTAAAATAAAAAGAGAAAAAAAACTGCACATCGTGTATATATATATATATAGAGAGAGAGAGAGCGCAAAAACTAACAACTTATTTTTAAAATAAAATATGAAAAAAAAAAAAAAACTACCAACTTAAGTTGGGGCGTAGTTTCAAATGGAGTTTTAAATTTATTTTAAAATAATTTTAAAACTCTCACTTGAAACTATGCCCAGTTTGAATTATTAGTTTTTTTAACAAAATAATTAGTTAGTGTTAAAATAATTTAAAACTCCAATTTGAAACTACACCTCAATTTAAATTGGTAGTTTTTTTTGTTTTCTTTTTCTTTTTTTATTTTCATTAATTATTTTAAAAATATAAAACTCCAATCAAAACCAGTGAATTTCAAGCAATAACATAAGGATGCATATACTAATTAAATTTCTCATGTAGAAAATTTTAGTTCATAAATAGAACTAATAACTCCATAATGATAAATACAAAATTATAAAGATACTATTATGATATTTATATATAAAATAAGCATGTTTAATATATAATAAAAATAACAATATTAAAAATACTGGTAGCATTTTATAAATATAATAGAAGGATTTATCTCTTTATACTTTTCAATATTATAATTTAGTAAGAAAAATTATATTATTTAAATTTTTAATTAAATAATAAATAAGAAAACTAATCAAATATTACAGTAAAAAAGAACGTACAAATAGAAGGAGTTCAGACTCTTTCTGAGGAAGTATAAGGTGGATGTAATGGGGTGTTTGCAAACAAGAGTCGAAGAGAGGAAATCTGCTAGAATCACCAATCAAGTGGCAAGGGGCTGGAATGCATGTTGTAATTATAATGCACATCCAAATGGTAGGATTTGGTTACAATGGAAGGGTAATATGAATATCCAGATTATGATGGTTGAGGATCAGTTTTTACATTATGAAATACATGAGCCAAGTTCCAACTTTAAAGCTATGGTAACCATGGTCTATGCAAGTAATGATAGTAACCAGAGGAGTCAACTATGGAGAAAACTTATTCAGATAGGGAGTACCATTCAAGATTGCCGGTTGATATGTGGAGACTTTAATAATATTTTGTATACGGATGATATAATAGGAACACCAATTACACAGGGTGAGACACAAGGGATGCATGATATGTTACATTCTTTACAGCTCACTCAATTAAAAAGCTTGGGGTGGTATTATACTTGGTGTAACAAACAACAGCCTGACAAAAAAGTATAGTAGAATTGACTGGGCATTTGGGAACTTTGAATGGCTGCAACAATATGGCCATATTGAAGCAGAGTTCTTGAATCCGGAGGTATCTAATAATTCTCTTATCTTACTCCAATGCAGTCAAAGGAATCAGCAAAGGGGATTACATCCAAAGCCTTTCAAATTGTATAATTCAGTTATGGAGCATGCAGATTTTAAAGGGATAGTTGATAGAATATGGAAGCAAAATATTAAGGCTGACCCAATGCAGAGAATCTGGTTAAGGCTAAAGTTGCTGAAGAGAGACCTCAAAGGCTTGAATACTTATATGACTTCATACAAACAACAATTGAACCATGCTAGGCACAAGCTTGAAGTTATCCATACTCAATTCACGGTCCATCACTTGAATCAAGACTTGATTGAACAAAAGAGGATGGTTTTGGAAGAGGCTGAAAAATGGAGCAATATAGAGGAACATGTACTTAAGCAGAAGTCCAAAGCAAATTGGATTACATGTGGTGATTCAAACTCAAAGTACTTTCATGCACAATGGAAGTTGAGGACAAGTAAGAATGACATTATGTCAATTTATAAAGTTGATGGAGAAAAGGTAACTGATCCTGTACAGGTAGAGAATGAGTTTATTTCCCTTTTTACTAAACTCATGGGTGAAAGGGGCAGTGTTCATAGATGTCCAGATATAGAAGTTATACGCCAAGGTTCATGCCTTACTCTTCATCAGAAGGAAGAACTAATCCAAGAAGTTACATTGGTGGAGATCCAAAATGCAATAAAGAACATGCCTCATGAAAAGGCCCCTGGTGTGGATGGGTTCCCAATTGAGTTCTTTACTAAACACTGGCAGGAAGTGGGAGATGATGTTTGTGATGCTATCAAATAGTTTTTTGTAACTGGGAAGATGCATAAGGGAATTAGTAGTACTGCTGTGACATTAATTCCTAAGGTGCAGAATCCTAGTCATGTTAAAGACTACAGACCAATAGCGTGTTGTACAACCTTATACAAGATTATTACTAAGGTTATCACGGGTTAGAATAAAGAAGGTCATTGGAGGACTGGTAGGGGAGTCACAGTCTGCTTTTATAGAAGGTAGATGTATCACAGATAATATTCTCTTCACTCATGAGTTGTTCAAAGGTTACAACAAGAAAGGTATTTCCCTGAGATGTGTTTTAAAAATTGATTTGAGGAAAGCTTATGACACACTAGAATGGGCATTCCTGGAAAGGGTATTGTTAGACATGGGATTCCGTTATAAGTTCACAAGTTGGATTATGAAGTGCATTTCTTCAGTAACCTACTCCTTGAGTATAAATGGTAGTTTAACAAAGTCTTATAAAGGAATAATGGGGATAAGACAGGGGGACCCAATGTCACCCTATCTTTTTGTGTTGGCTATGGAGTACTTATAGAGAGAATTTACACAACTGATGAAAAATAAAAATTTCAAGTTTCATCCTAGATGTCAAAAGCTTGGAGTGGTGCATATTTGTTTTGCAGACGACCTGATCATGTTTTGTAGGGCTGACTTGCAATCCATTAGATTGCTAAGACAAACTTTCCAAAAGTTTACTGAAGCTTCTGGTCTTCAAGTAAATGCAGAGAAGAGTGCAGCCTACTTAGCAGGTATTTCAACAGACCAGATACAAGATATTTTACAAGAATTGGGGTTCTCTGAAGGTACACTTCCATTCAAATATTTGGGGATCCCTTTGGCATCAAAGAAACTTTCAGTTATTCAGTGCTGGCCTCTAGTAGATAAGATCACACAGAGGATAAATTGCTGGACAACAAGACTTTTGTCTTATGTAGGGCGAGTGCAACTGATGAAGTTAGTACTATTTGGAATACAATCATACTTGGCACATACTTTTCTCCTACCAAAGAAAGTAATGAAGATGGTTGAAGCTATTTGCAGGTCATTTTTGTGGACAAGTTCATCTAGTGTGTCTAAAAAGGCTTTGGTTTCCTGGGAGAAAATTTGTTTACCACAAGGAGTAGGTGGTCTAAATGTGATGAATTTGGTGTTCTGGAACATAGCTATTGTATCAAAACACATGTGGGCAGTGGAAAAAAAGAAGGATTGCTTATGGATCAAGTGGATCCATATATTCTATATAAAACATCACACGTTAGAGCATATGCCAATACCCAAGAATGCAGCTTGGGTGATTAGGAAAATATTGGAGTCAAGGAAGTTCATTGGAGATGTTCAAGGTATCTAAGGTGATCTTATGAGTAGGTTGGATCAACTACAAAAAAGTAATTCATTTAGCATTAGAAAGCTGTATCGATTGCAATTCCCTCAACTCCCCAAAGTTCCTTGGAAAGGTATTGTTTTGCAACAAAAAATGCATCCTAGATTTAAGTTCATACTATGGTTAGCATTACAAAGGAGACTCACTACAGTGGATAGGTTATTGAAGTTTGGTGTTCAAATTTCTCAACATTGTATCCTCTGTAAGCTCGCAGATGAGACCTTCAGTAATCTTTTCTTTGAATGCTCTGTGACGAATGAATTGTGGTCGAGGCTATTGAAGTGGCTTGGTCATTGCAACTATTCGAAATTGGCAAAGCGAAGTGGCATGGATAAGTCATATTGCCACAAAAAAGAGTGGGCACTGGGAAATTGTTACTTGTGTTTTTGGTATGATGATATATACCATATGGCGAGAAAGGAACAAACTTAGGTTCCAGGGGGGTATAGTAAATGTGAACAACTTGTGCAGAGAGATAGCAATTCATATACACACGAGAGGGCAAGGAATACAACATTGGATAAGAGCTCTTACAACTCTCAATTGGTATCCGCAGTGGAAATATTTTCTCCTTTGATGTATTCTTGTTTTGATGTATTAGATTTAGTCAGTTGTTTGCCTTTTAGTCACTTAGATGTAGTGATGAGTTCACTTAATCTACAGGCTGGTGTATTTAGGGATGTAGATGATCGGCATCTGCGTGGTTGTAAAGACAATTTTTTGGAATGAAAGAGAAGCTATTTACCAAAAAAAAGAAAAGAAAGAAAGAACGTAGGAATAAAGATAACTTTATGATATTTATAATTTGAATTAATTAAAAAGTAAAATAAATAACACTAAATTTTTTATTGATAAACTTAGACAATTGAAGAATTTTAAATTGTATAACATAAGTTTACAAAAAAAAAAAAAATCTCCCAAACTAAGAAAATATATGTCTATGCTATATTAAAAGAGAAGTAGTTTAAAAATATTAAGTCAATTATAATTTAATAAAAATCACATTGGTAAATGTACAGTACTAAATACTTGCTACTTTAATAAAAAATAAATAATTTATTTTATTACGTGTATTCTTTGATTTTGTTAATATTCTGTTAAATAGTATTACTAATATATTTTTTTTCATTTGAGACTTTTGATTAAGGTAAAAACTAAAACAGGAGTATTTTTCTAGCACCTTCTTTAAAAATAACCTAACCTCAATCCAAGGGGGGGTGGCATACACCATATCTCTTTCATTCATCTGCAGCTCTCTCCCTCTCCTTCGAGGGTTTCTTTTCTTTTCTTTTTTTTTTCTTTCTTTTTTTCTTTTCATTTTTTTTCTTCCTTCAATTTTTCTTTCTTTCAATCAAAACCCTAATTATCCCTTCAATTTCTTTATCCTTTTTTTTTTCTGTTTAAATTCCCCATAATTAGAAAGATGATGCAACAACAAAGGCTGAAACAACAGCAAGCATTAATGCAACAATCACTTTATCACCCTGGTCTCTTAGCACCTCCTCAGGTAATTTTTATTTCATCTTTACCCTTTTGTCTTTTTGGTTTTTAAGTTTTGATTTCTTGATTTTTATTGGGGTTGAAATCCTTAATAGAGCTACTAGCTAGCATGGTAATTTTTTCTTCTTCTGTTTTTACCCTGTAAAGAGATTCATTTTAACTGTTATTCAATAAAGTTTTTGTCTTTTTTGTTTTTGTTTTTGTTTTTAGGTTTTGAATTCTTGATATTGTTGGGGTTACATATGTTTAGGAGGCTACTAGCATTGTAATTGTATTTATGGGTTGTAGTTTGTTTGTATCTTGAGTAGTTGATTGTGTTCGGGGTCCTAGGTCCTATTATTTTTTTCCCTTCATATTTTGCTCGGTAATTTTTCTTTGTTTATTCTTCCAAAAGTTTCAGTTTTCCCTATTATTGAAGGAAGAATATGTCATTTTTGAGGTTTTAATATCTCTATGCATAGGGTTTTTGAAGGGTTAATTGGTTTTGTGGCTCTTTACAAACTTGTTTTTAGTTTTATGACCTTATTTTTTTTTTTTACACATAGGAGGTTTACTTTTAAGCGTAATAAATCTGTTTTTTTACACATAAGAGATCTAAAAGAGTCATTTTCTTAATTTTAAAATTGTCAAGGGGCATGACGTACAAATACCATGTTTTTGGAGGGGACCCTTGACTTAACTGGTAAAGTTAATGCCATGTGACCATGACGTCACGGGTTCTGAATGTGGGAACCGCTTTTTGCAGAAATGAAGGGTAAGGTTGCTCTACAGTAGACCCTTGTGGTCCGGCCCTTCTTCGGACCCCGCACATAGCGGTAGCTTAGTGCACCAGGTTTTCCTTTTATGCATAGGGTTTTTCATGTTCAAATATCAAGAAAGCTGCTTGTATTTTCATTATTGGATTGTAGTTTGATAGTAAGTTGGGTTTTGCGTTCTGGGTTCCTCATGTAATTTTTCTATGTATGCCCTTTCAAAAATTTCATTTTTCCTAGTACCATTCTAGTTATAATTTAGTAAAGTTTTTGTTTTTTTAGGTTTTGACTTCTTTATATTTGCTGAGGCTACAATTCCAAATGTCAAGAGAGCTATTAGAATCCTATTTTTCATTTCTGGTTATAGTTTGTGTGAATATTGAGCTAACTATTCCTTTTTCTTTTTTCCTTTACAATTTCATGTTTTAGTTTCCGACTTGAGTTCTTGATCTGTTCTTATAAATCCTGATATCAATGAATCTACTAGTATTGTATGTTTATTTATGGATTGTTGTTTGTTTAGTTTTTTCTTTTTGGTCCTATTTGTTTGCTTTTCTATTTCATATTTTGGTTACCCATTTGATTTCCTGACGTCTACTGTTACTGTCCTTACAAGTCAAATATCAAGAAAGCTAGTAGTAACATTGTGTATGCGTTTCTGGTTTGTGGTTTGGTTGAAAATTGAGTTTTTATTCTGGGTCCTATCTTTTTGCGTTATATCGTATTTGGTTACTCATTTGTCTTCTTAGCATGTATTGGGTTAATAAGTCTGCATATCATCAAAGCTACAAGCTTTTGATTTTCATTTCTGGTTCGTAGTTTGTTTGAAGATTGAAATTTGTGTCTCGGTCCTATTTATTGTTCTTTTTATTATATGCTCGGGAAGCCATTTTGGTTTTGGAGAGAAATATGGCGTAATAGGAGTAAATTTTGGAGTTCATCTCGTTCCTTACAACTTATAGACAACCTAGGGTTACCATGTTAATGGTCTAGTAAATGTTCAATTTTCTCTTTCTCCTTGTACGGATTTTTTTTGAAACTTGGGGTGCGTGCATAGCAACCATCTGCTCCTTTATTTGATTTAGTTTTCATACAATTTTAATTGAGTCACGGCGATGAACGTACTGATGTGACACATCTAAGGAGAGTTGCCATGGTGCATGGTATTTACTGATGACATAGTACTGATTTACGAGGCGAGAGGTGGAGTTAACACGAGGTTGGAGGTTTGGAGCTTAGAGTCTAAAGGTTTCAAGTTGAACAAGACCAAAATTGAATACTTGGAGTGCAAGTTTAGTGATATAACTCAGGAAGTGGACATGGGCGTGAGGTTTGACACACACGTCATTCCTGAGGGAGGAAGTTTCAAGTACCTTGGCAAGGTAATGAGGAGATTGACAGGATGTCACACTTCGTATTGGAGCGGGATGGATGTAATGGAGGATCGTATCCGGTATTCTGTGTGATAAGAATGTGCTACAAAGACTTAAAGGTAAGTTCTATAGAGCGGTGGGCAGATCGACTATGTTGTATGGGGTGTAGTGTTGGCCAGTCAAGAATTTCCATATTCAGAAAATAAAAGTAACAATAATAAAGATGTTGAGATGGATGTTCGAGCATACCAGGAGGGATAAGATTAGTAATGAAGATATTCGGGACAAAGTGGGAGTGACCAACTTGGCGGACAAGATGCGGAAAGTGAGGCTGTGATGGTACGGACATGTGAAGAGGAGATGCACAACTGCCCCAATGAGAAGGTGCGAGATGGTGGGGCTGAGAGGTAGAGGTAGTAGGCCTAAGAAGTATTGGGGAGTATTGATTAGGAGATGGAGCAACTTCAGCTTACTAAGGACATGACTCTTGATGTGGAGGTCGAGGAGTAGGGTAGAAGGCTAGTGTAGTCGAGCTCTTTTTCACTCCAGTAATATTAGTATTATTCTCGTATTTGCTTATCATTGGATCTTTTTTACTACATGTTTCTTTTGCTTTGGTTTTCGTATCACCTTATCTTGCTGATTGTCACTGCTTTTTGTTAATACTTCCTTTTTATCCGTGTTTGAGCCGAGTGTCTATCAGAAACAGTTTCTCTACCTTTACAAGGTAGGGGTATGGTCTGTGTACACTCGTTCCTCCCCAGACCCCACGTGTGGGATTTGGGGTTTCACTGGATTTGTTATTGTTGTTGTACAATTTTACTTGAGGATATGCAGCAAACGTTGGGGGTTCATTAAAATTTTCTTCTTAGTTGCCTATATTGGGGAATATCTAGCCCTCACTTATTTATTTATCGTTTTTCTGACATTTTATTGCTATTTATTAACAGATTGAACCCATCTTGAGTGGAAATCTGCCTCCTGGATTTGATTCAAGCACTTGCAGGAGTGTGTGAGTGCCTTACACATCATTTTGTATACTATAATTGATATCAAGCCTTTTGTCTTGTTTACCTTTTGTGTTCCTATTGTTGCTTGTTCCCTTGTACATGATATCGGGTTTCCTACTGCAGTTACTTTTTACCTCATCAAAAAAAGATTTCCCAGTTGAGTCAGGAATTGAGCCTTTTCTTCATATTTTTTTGCATTTACAAGAATTTCTATAAGTGATAGATTGAATAGTGGCATGTCGTCATCTGTAGACTTCAGTGCTTACGTACTATTTTTCCGTTTAAATTTGGTATATTGAACTTGCATAGCTGTTGACAGTCTAGGTTTTCTCTTGTAAGAAAAAAAAAGGGGCGGCCCGGTGCACAAAACATCCCGTGTGCATGTAGGGTACATGGAAGAGCTATAACCAGGGGTGTAATAGAGATAACCTACCCTAATGCAAACATTACTGGCTACTTCCACGGCTCAAACTCGTGACCACTGAGGCTACATCGTTGCTCCAAGGCTCCCCTTCATTTTCTCGACTTGGCCAGGAGGGGTGACAATTTTCTTTCTTTTCTTTCCTTTTCTTTTTGGTGATGGGGGTGGGGGAGGGGGATTTCAGGGGACCGTTCTTCTTTGAAGATTTGTGTGACTAGGAATATTTTGCACTTTATCACCCCCAAAAGAGCGGAAGACATCTTTTTTCAACACAACCCATCAACAATTAGTGAAGTCTGAAGATGAAATCAAAGCTACATTATTTGATTGTCATTCCAAAATCAACAAAGATAATAGCTGCTATTCTATTCTGACAATAGTAAATGCTATTCTGACAATCTACCCTTGTGTATTTCCCGTATTGGTACAAGCATTCACATACAAGGGAATAATTACTCTTTCTTCTATTTCTTCTATGATTTGTATTTCTAAAGCAACTCTTCTGCCTACTAAAAAGGGATTTTATATTATTAATATTATCCTTGATAACCTTTTTGTTTTCGACGTGATTCGATATAGTTATGTGGGAAACATCCACCCACAAGTCACAGAACCACTTCTTCAAGAGGTTTTCGCAAGCACTGGTCCCCTTGAGGGATGCAAGCTCATAAGAAAGGACAAGGTATGGTCTTGTTTTACTTATGCGAATCAATTTGGAAAATCTCACCTCACTATAATTGATTATTATGATGGACTTCTACATCATTAAACAAGTTAAAGCCTTCCTGTTGGGCATTATATAGTTGCTTTATGGTAATTGTGCCTTGGAGTAAGTCTAAGTTGTGATGGGAGTCCAAAGTAATTGAATCACTCTTAAGCTCTTGTAGATTTGAAAATCTTCAGTTTGACTGCATAATAGTGTTTCTTTTGGTAAATTGCGCATAATGATGTTCTTGGTCTTATTCCTTGATTTTATGTTTCTGAGGAAACTTGTCTAGCAAGACGGGAATAGTTTGGGGAAGAGAGTTGCTGATCACCAACCAAACCTTACCTAGTTTGGCTTTGATAGCAGTCCTTGAATCTAGCTCTAGAAAAATATCTACTCGTCTTTGTTTGGACTTTGGAATGGCATCTTGGTACTTGGATTCTGATAAGGCAATATTGTTTAGTACATGGATCCCGTTAAATTCTTAACACTAAGAGGCTGTTTGTTGTATAAGCTTGATAGGCTATAATCTATTTGGTGCTTGGTTGGGGAATAGTAAGAGCATCTAAATTTTCAGATGTTCGGCTATACAATAAAAGATAATATTAACCTCCGTTAGTAGTTTGATATTTCTAAATGAGCATTGTATTGTTCTTTGGTTTATAGCTTATAGTAACTCGAGGATTAAATGTAGGATAACTAATAGCTAAAGGAATACGGTTTGTGTTTTTGCCGTTCTTGTATCAACTATATCCTTCTTGTAGTCTTTTAGTTACCGTTCTTTGTTATTAAAATCCTAACATTTGAATACCAAAAAAATCATTTTTAATATGTTTATAACTAATCCATGTGTACCTTATTGGAATTCAGACGACCTATTTCCATACTGATTTTTACATTATAAATCAGTAGTTCGTCTCAAGTCCGAAAAAAGTTTAAGATTTTCCTTTTGGTTGTGTGAATAGTCAGCATGAGAGTGATATATGGCGATCTTTTTACAATGCAGTCATCCTATGGTTTTGTGGATTACTTTGATCGCCGATCAGCTGCCCTTGCTATTGTTACCCTTAATGGAAGGCACTTGTAAGAGCTTTTATGAAATTCTGACTTCAAGTTTGTTATTTGCTTCTATGGTTTGCCTAATTTGTAAATTGCAGGTTTGGACAGCCTATAAAAGTTAACTGGGCATATGCCAGTGCTCAAAGAGAGGACACATCAAGTATGTATTTTAGACATCTCCAATTTTAATCCTTTTGTTACTTTGTACATTATTGTACCAAGAACTAAATCTGCTTCTTCTCACTTATAGATCACTATAACATTTTTGTGGGTGATCTTAGTCCTGAGGTTACAGATGCCACATTGTTTGCATGCTTTTCGGTTTACTCTAGCTGCTCGTAAGTTCCATTCTTTCTTGTATTTTGTCCCAAATATGATGTGCTCGCATTCATATTCAGACAGTGGGATCAATCTATGCTATATTCATGTTATCTCTTGCAGTGATGCGAGAGTGATGTGGGATCAAAAAACAGGCCGATCAAGGGGGTTTGGATTTG
This sequence comes from Nicotiana undulata, assembly GCA_005239495.1. Lineage (NCBI taxonomy): Eukaryota > Viridiplantae > Streptophyta > Magnoliopsida > Solanales > Solanaceae > Nicotiana > Nicotiana undulata. The sequence continues at coordinate 82,872 of ML271839.1, read as the reverse complement.
TTTCCTTTCGTAATCAGCAGGTATTAAGCTATCTAAATGCAATCTATTGATGCTTTGCTTTTTTTATTATGATTGCGCATCTTAACCCCATCTTAAGTCTTATGTACTTCTTTCGGATGTTTTGTGCAGGAGGCCCAGGGTGCAATAAATGACTTGAATGGTAAGAACAAACTTTGGTCTACTAATATTCAATCATTGTATTTGTGTTCACAATCTCATCAAATATAGAGACCATGGTGTTTGTAGAGTATTCTTTACCATCCACATACTATTGGAAAAACGTGGTTGTGCCTACTTATATTCCTTTCATTGGTTTGATGTTAAGTCTCTTCTCTTGATTTTTGCTGTGGTTCACTCACTTTATGTGTGCACTTTATTATCGCACCTTGGTCTTCCATTTTAGGAAGCTAGCCATCATACCTCTAACCTCCTCTAACGTCCATTACAATCTAGTGTCATTTGGATTCTCATGCTTGTGGTAATCTAAATTTCTACCATGTTTGCATTCAAGAAATGAATGTACGGTCGGTGTAGGTATGCCAAAAATTAAAGATGATAGGGTAAAAAAAATTAATTCTTAACTGTTTAGGGATATAAGGATTTGCACGATCTTGGCTGATTAGTCGGCTACAATCCCACAACAACAACATACCCAGTAAAATTTCGCACTAGTGGGGTTTGGGGAGAGTGGAGTGTACATAGACCTTACCCCTACCCCGAAAAGGATAGAGAAGCTGTTTCCGGGAGACTCTCGGCTCAACAAGAGACAATAATATCAGAAAAGAAACAAGAGAAAAGGCATAACAACAAAAGATGCCAGAAAGAAAATAACAACAACGAATAAGTGGAAGGACAATACACAAAACTATGCAAAACAACAATGTGAACACAACATAGACTGCTAACAAACCTAAACAAAACTCTATCAGACTACCCGGTACAAAGAGGGAGGAACTCTTGACTACCCCCTAGCCTACCACCCTAATGCTCGACCTCCACATGTTCCTATCAAGAGCCATGTACTAGGAAATCTGAAGCCGCGCCATATCATCACCTCGCCCCAATACTTCTTAGGCCACCCTCTGCCTCTTCTCGTACCTGCCAAAGTCAACCGCTCACACCTCCTAGCCGGTGCATCTAGGCTTCACCTCCGCACGTGTCCGAACCATCTAAGCCGCGCTTCCCGCATCTTGTCGGCTACACTCCATCTTTGTATTTATCATTTTGGAAGAGTTAATTCTATTGACCCCTGGTTTTCTTTCCTATCTAATTTGAAATTTTCGCTGCAAAAGGGAAGTGGCTTGGTAGCAGACAAATCCGCTGCAACTGGGCAGCAAAAGGTGCTGGAGCCGTTGGCGAGCAGAATTCAGATGCCAAAAGTGTTGTTGAATTGACTAGTGGAACATCAGGTTGGTTTCATTGTAAGCTTATTGGCTTCTACATCTTGTCTTCTTAAAGCTTACTATCTCAACTTTTGATGTCTGAAACTCTATACTCGTCTATTTTAAACATCTTCATGCTCTCAGTTTCTCTATTTCATCTTCGGTGTTCATGTTGCATGTGTTATAGATCAGAGGACATGCATATCTATGGAAATCCGTGCTATATACATAAATCGTTTATCAAACTGATCTGAGCTATATATGTGACATTATGTGCTTCGTAATGCTTGGCGGTTGCCTTATCCTCTATTAGATTAATTTATCTTTGTCTTACAATGTTCTCGTCGTCATTATATTTTCATTATGTAGATGATGGTCAAGAAAAGGTGGTAAATGAAGATGCTCCAGAAAATAATCCCCAGTATACAACTGTTTATGTTGGCAACCTTGCTCCTGAAGTGAGTGTCTTTTGAACTTTTTAAACTCCATTTCTTTATATATGCATACAGATTACAAAGAGCTAATATGATTTAAATAATATAATATGACTATATCAAAAGTTATGTTGCGCGGACTCTCCAAAATGTAGACGCACCCGTGTCAGATCTTTAAAAAATGCACCACTTTTGGAGGATCCGACACGTACCCGGCCACATTTTCGGAGAGTCCGAGCAACATAGATCAAAAGGGGAAATAATGTTGGAAGTGCCATTATTCGTTTTTTTCTGTATTCTTGCAAGCAATTTAACTTCAGTTTTCCGTGGCATCAAGTAGTTTTTAGGGGTGGAAGAGAACCCCCCCCCCCCCCCCCCCCCCCCCCGAATAAGAGGAATAAGAGATTCACATAAACATACTTGGGATGAGTTTATTAGCAATCTATTTTGTAGTTGTCCTATTTAGAATATCTATTTGTTCTGAATTCTTGTTTGTGTTTCAGGTTACTTCAGTTGACCTCCATCGTCATTTTCATGCTGTTGGGGCTGGTGTTATTGAAGATGTTCGTATTCAACGAGACAAAGGTTTTGGTTTTGTAAGATACAGCAGCCATGCTGAAGCAGCTCGAGCTATTCAGTTGGGGAATGCCCGACTTCTTTTTGGTAAACCTGTTAAGGTACTGTATTATGTCAAGATATAAGAATTTTTGGCAGCTTGACTGTACAATTCTTCAACCCCAACCACACACACAAACACAAAAATCCAACTTTAAAAGAATGATTTGATTGTCATCAAAGGATACCTAAAAATAGGACAGTCCGGTGCACTAAGCTCCTGCTATTCACATGGTCCAGGGTAGGGTCAGACCACAAGGGTCTATTATACGCAGCCTTACTCTTCATTTCTGCAAGAGACTGTTTCCATGACTCTAACCCCGTGACCTCCTGGCCACATAGCAACAACTTTACTAGTTACGCCAAAGGCTCCCCTCCTATTAAAGGAGACCTAAATTTCAGAAAAGGACTTATCTTTCACTTTACATGCCCATATTCCACTGCTCTTTTTATTTTTGGCACGGGAGTTGCCAAACTTTTTATTTTGCTTTTATATGGCTTTGGTGTTGTCCCTTCTTGTCTATATTTTCATTAATGTGGTGCTTATACTTTCCTGAGCCGAGGGTCTATTGGAAAAAACTTTCTCGAACACCTGCAGGAAACAAATCATGTGTTTTATCATAATTTGCGCTTATTGAAGAATTTTCAGAGCCCAATATCGGTGAAATTTTAAGTCTAGTGAAACTGCTTCAGGATTTTAATGGCAATTTTTTTCTGTTTCCGGTTGCAGTGCTCGTGGGGAAGCAAGCCGACTCCACCAGGAAGCAGCTCCAACCCTCTACCACCTCCGGCTATAGGACAAATCCCCGGTCTTTCAGCAATGGATCTTGCAACGTACCAGAGGCAGCTTGCTTTAGCTAAGATGGCTGGTGCTCAGGCATTTATGCAACCTCAGGGCCAGCGACTCGGCGCTCCTGGTCAAGGTATTTATGATGGTGGATATGGAAGCATTGCTTCAACTCAACCACCAATGTACTACTAGTTAATCAATAAGGCTACGTTCGTGTAAACACTTTTTGTTGTTTACTTCATTGCATTTTGAAGTTATAGGATGGTTACATGTTTGTATTCTGCTCCAGGATAAAGAGTTGATTAGCTAAACCGATGGCGCTGATCAACTATTTTTGTGTCGTTTTCTTTTTTCCTCTTTATTTATTATCTTTTCTTATAGATATCATTGATAATGCGGTAAGACTAAGCTAGCGTTTGGACATAGATTTGGTTGAAATTTGAAAAAAGAGTTTGTAAAGTTGAATTGAAGAAACAATTTTTAAAAGTTGAATTAGTGTTAGGACTTGTATGTTTATTTGAAAAAAAAAGAGGTTGTTTTTGGCTGGAAATATATTGAGGTTGTTTTTGGCTGGAATATTACACGTTCTCCCGGGGTAATCCTCCTCGTAGCTCAATATAGTTTGACTTGACACGTAATTTAAATAAATTATATTATATATAATATTATATATAACATAACGATAATACCTTATGTATTCCGTAGTCTTCCACATGGAATGTCATGCTGAATCTATGAGCATGTGATAAAATGCAAAATAGGAAGGTTAAGGTTAAAGAGTTTCCTCATGTAGAATTGTGCCGATTGTCCAGAACGAATATTATTTTAAAAAAAAATGGGTTACACAAAATCAAACGGAATATTTTTTTTGCGATTCAATTTATATTTAGCATTAAGTAACCAATATATTGTTGGTGAAAATAGTGCCGGCTAGCTAGTTTTTGTACTCGTAATAGAAAAATAAACATAGTTTGCAAAGTCGTTGAAAAATAGTTATTATTTTGCTGAAACACATAAAGTTCTAGCATAATATGCGGGATTATGGAGTTTCGGCATATAAACTTCCCGCATACTATGTTGGAACTCCAGTGCATTATGAAATTCCAGCATATTAAGCAGGAAGATCATATGTAAAAAATTCGAAGTCTAGCATATTATGCTGGAATATTTTCGGATTTTTAAGGGTGCTCTTGTTCAGATTTTATCTTTACATTAAAAAGCAATTAAATCTCGATTACTTTAGAAACTATGACTATTTTTCATTTACTAGTTATAAACTGTTTTTTCTCTTCTTCCATATGCCCGGCTATGGCGAAAGCCTCTTCGCTCCTTGGAATTCCGCCTTCAATTGATAGTACAAAGTTATTAACAGCTTCCTACGAAAGAACAATAAAAGTACTACTCCCTCCGTTTCAGTTTATGCGAATATATTTTCTTTTTGATTCATTTAAAAAAGAATGATCTCTTTTTAAATTTGGAAACAATTTAGCTTAAACTTACCATTCTACCCTTAATGAGAAGCTTTTATAACCACACAATTACTCGAGCCTCTTTTTGACTTGTTTAGGATCACAAATTCCAAAAGTTTTCATTTTTTTAAATTACAAGTTCACATAAATTGAAACGGAGGAAGTATCTAGTATCGACGGGTGTGATGTGATGGTTGAAATCCTTTTAATTTAAGCAGAGTTCTCGATTTAATTGAATTAGTAAATTTTAAATACCGAATATAAATAAAAATGATACAAAGCTAAAAACACGAACAAAAAAACATTTCACTGTCATGACTTGCAACAAAATATCAATGTTATTTTAACTTTTTATATTTCTTTTATTCATCAACTCCCCTATTTTTTATTGGTAATTAAAAGGGAGAATATTTATTAATACTCCCATTGGTCTACAATAAGTGATTTTTTAGCCTTCTTTTGTGGTCCAAAATATCAGATTTTTTCAAATTTCAAGAATGAATTAATTATTTTTTTCCTACCCACTTGTGTTCTTGGATTAAATAATGTTAGAATATGTATTAAGAGTATTTTTGTGAAGAAATAATAAAAATTAATATGATTAATTTCATTGCTAATTAATATTAAAAAGTAATTTTTTTAATCTGTACGAAAACAAATAAAAAATCACTTATAATGGATCCGGGGAGTATTTATTAGTAGAAGACTTTTATTAAAGGTGGGAACAAAACGTGACTATTGTAAAGTCATCTTTGCTAAGAAATATTTATTTCCATATTTAAATATTACTTTCCAGGAAAGATGCAAGTCCACCCAACCTACCATCACTCCTAACATTTTCCTACCCACTTGGCGGTGCATAATTTGGTAAATATAAAATTATTTTATTGAAATAAAAAAATTTGATATTTGATATTTGATATTTTGGTATTCGGTATGGTATTTGGTTTAAGTTAAAAAAAAATTGGTATTAGGTATGGTATTTGATATTATAAAATAAAATATCGAAATACCGATATCGTACCGAATTATATATTATATTACACAATACACATTTATTAATTATAACATCGTATAAGAAATCTAAAATTTTACTTTCATTTATTCTCTAAGTTCATCAATTAACTCTAAGCAAGTAGCAAGACATTTCTTTAAGTTTTCTCTCTCTAGGTTGGTATATACTTTGACATGACTTTCGTCAACAAACATTTTTAGTTTTGTACTTTTGAGTACTTCAATTAAGAATATTACCGTCTATGACTCTATCAACTAGTTAGTATTCAAACCGAATAAACCGAAATTACCAAACCGAATAAATCGAAGTTACCGAACCAAATAAATCGAAACCGAAGGAAGAAAAATCGAACCATATCGAATTTAATTAGGTATGGTATCAGTATAGCATTTTACGTGACCGAATACCGAAAATACCGAACCGAAATATCTAAATACCGTACCGTACCGACCAACAAACACTCATGCCTCTGTCTTTCTCGGGCCATATTTATTTTGGAGTTCGAACTCGAAATCTCTAACCAATAACGAAATAATTTTGTTCATCTTAGCATATTTGCTGGTAATGTATTATTTATGTATTTAATTGTAATATTCTATTATGTTGTCTTTAGTTTATTCATTTTGCAATCTAATTTATCTTTCTTTTTCACCATCTTTTGAAACCTTTTCCCGTGTTTTAATTTTCAAAACCGCGTGAGTATATGGCGGTGGATTGTACTCTTGTTTTATCTTTTTCGATTTTTTTTTCCCTTTATATTAATTTCAGGGAGTGGAGTAATAGTGGACCTTCTAATTATAAAAAAAAAGAAAAGAAAATCTTCACATTGGAGATTTTTTCTTTTTAAGTATTATTGCGAGAAATGGTGATTTGTGGACATGGAAAACAAATTTGAATACTACTAGCCTGTTTGGCCGCGCTATAAAAGTCTGTTTATTTTGAGAAGTTTTTTTCTTTAAAAGTTTTTCGTTTATCAAAAGTACTTTTGGTGAGAAACAGTTTGTGTTTGACTAATTAATTTAAAAAACACTTCTGAGCAACAATTAATGTTTGACCAAGCTTTTAAAAAGTGCTTCTAAGTGTATTTTTCTCCAATATGCTTTTTAAGAGAAACTACTTTTTTTTGCTTTTCCAAAACTGCTTATACTTCTCCTCAAATGCATTTTTTTTCTTTCAAAGTTTGGCCAAACACTTCAATTTTTTTAAAAAAACTTTTTTCGGAAAAAAAAAAAAGTGCGGCTAAGATTGAAGAAGCTTGGCCAACATGCTATACGCCTAACTTGGTCAAATTTGGGTCCTAAAATTTAGGGGTGGAGCTACATAGATATAATTGAATTTTTTGTTGAGAAATTAATTATNTCTGTCATCTTTAACATAAATCTTGGGTTTGAATTCCAGGAATAGCGTTGTTTTTAGTATGCAGCATTTAACCCTCGAAAGTGGGACTTTTCGGTGTAGATCCGAAGTAGTCGGGTCCCAAAAAAAATACCACACTCAGAGTCCTAAAAATGAAGTCGCCTTTAGTTTGGTTAGTTGCTAACATAAAAACTTATTTTATAGCAAGAAGATTCAACAATTGTTTATATATATATATATATATATATAAACAATTGTTGAATCTTCTTGCTATAAAATAAGTTTTTATGTTAGCAACTAACCAAACTAAAGGCGACTTCATTTTTAGGACTCTGAGTGTGGTATTTTTTTTGGGACCCGACTACTTCGGATCTACACCGAAAAGTCCCACTTTCGAGGGTTAAATGCTGCATACTAAAAACAACGCTATTCCTGGAATTCAAACCCAAGATTTATGTTAAAGATGACAGAATACTTACTATTCCACTACACCCGTTTGTGGTCACCATAGGTAAACTTCAATCTCACTTTCAAGGGTTAGCTTTAAGGCTAACATAAATTGAATGAAGATGAATAGCCAGACTCCAAATTAGGTCTAAAAAAGATGCATTAATTGAATGAAGATGAATAGCCAGACCAAAATCTAACTACAATTAGGTAATGTAAACATTATGTAAGTTTGGCAGGTTAGGGGGGGGGGGGGGGGGGGAAAAAAG
>ML271839.1:0-75074 GCA_005239495.1 Nicotiana undulata | reverse complement strand
GGGGGGGGGGGGGGGGGGGGAGGGGGGAACAAAGCAAAACGTGCAAAATTTTGGTCAATTATTGGAGGCCAACAAGATAGTCATACCAAACCAATTATACAATATTATAGATCATAACAAAACATTATTAAAAGAAAATTATAAAATTTCTAGCAGGCATGTTTGACCTTACCCCACTTGCAATTGTGGCTTGTTGATCATATTTCCATTACCATCTTTAGTTTTAGTTTTTGTATACGCATTTATTTATATCATAATAGCGGTGACCGATTCAACTTTCACACGTCTTTCAGGTATCATATTTTGTTCTTGCTGAAATTTGAACCCTAATCTAATATGATTTTCACCAATTTATTGGCCGATCGAACAAACTCTTGAATGCTTATATACATACGCCGATCTATGTATACAGAAAGGGTCACCGGCACCCGTAAAGTTCAGCAAATATTTTAAAAAACAATGATATATTAATAGTGGACACTTTATATACAAAAAAAGATTTTGATTAAATCGAAAAGTGCACCCCGACCTTCAAATTTTGACATTCATTTTCTATATATATTTTTTCTTTTCCTTCATCATTATATTATCTATGATAGAAACTACACTTTGAGCTCTCCCCTTGGAGGGAAAGAATTATTTCCCAGAAATACCTTCAAAATCTTGGAAAAGACTTTGGGGCCGTACAACAAATTTTAAAAGAAAAAATAGAAATGAAAATGCAACATTAATAAATAAAATACATATGAGGTACTGAACAAACATCCTTAGTCTTAATTACAAAAAATCTCTCAATAATATAGTAAATCAGATCTAGTTAGATAAATATTGGCTACAATAAAAAAAAAAATTGGAAAATACTGTCAAATACTAGTAATATTACCAAAATAATTAAAAGAAGTGCTCAGTTTTCACTGGAACAAATTTTGCACCTAATCCAAGCCATGCCTTGTTTTCCTCAGCCTTAGAATCTGCTATTTTCTTGTTGCAAATCTGATATGGTGCAGTTGAAGTAATTCTATCTTTTCTTTTCTCCAAAAATCTTGTAAGCGAATTTCGTCGCGCGATTGGTAGATCAGCAACAGATGATTGTGATATTGGCACGTGAGTTGAATTAATAGTAACAGATTCACCTGATTTTTTATTATTTACCATAGGATAAGAAAAAATATTACTAGCCAAACTCGGTTTGTTGTTATTGTTGTTGTTTTTTTTGGTAGCCAATTTCATGATTTCATTTGCCTTATCTGCTGGAAAATCATCAAATACAATAACTTGGCCACCATAAAATATTGTCATTTGTGACTTTTCTGGTTCAGATTTTGCTGTAGAAATAACTTGTTGAGGAAAAAGATTCATTGGTTTTTGATAATTATTCTCAGCTGAATCACCTGATTTCTCAATCATTGGCAATAAATTCATAGTAGTTGTTGTTTGGTTTCCTGTTTCAAGAAATAATAAGAGCAAAATACATTAGAAAAAAAAAACTCCTCAATTTCCAAAATATTTAAAAAGCTGAAATCTTGAAATTAGAATAACTGTCTCATTTCATGTGACACAATTTTCTTTTTAGTCTTTCATAGAATGAATCATACATTTTAATATTTAAATAAAATTTAACTTTAAAATTTTTATTTTATTTTTAATGCAAACATAAGCTGAAGCTCCTCTCAATGGATATATTTGAGTTAAAAAATTCATCAAATAAATACAAATATAAAATCCAGTTATTAGCACTTACAATCATCGTTCCAAAATTCAAATCCTATAAAGTTGAAATCCTTTATATGAATTTACAAGTTTTAATTTATTTTTTTAAATTTTTTCTTAAACTCCGTTCAACACCGATACATAAATTAAGGAGGAGGAAATACTAGCTAAGAAGGGCGGATCTAGTGTACTGCATAGGGGTTCAGCATAATCTAATAGTTTTGGCTCAAACTCTATATTTTGCTGAAAAAAGATTTACTTAATATGTATAAATAATTTATTCAAAACTCAATAAGTTGTCTTTTCTATAATCAAAAAACTCATAAACTTAAAATTCTAGCTCCGTCTAACACCCTAACTAGCAAATGATAACAGAAAACAGCTACGGATAGTGGCGGACGTACGTGGTGGCAAGCGAGTTCACCAAAAAATAATAATGTGTATATATATAAATTACGATTAAAGCAACATAAATTTTGTATAAATATTTTATTTGAACCCACTTAACAACTATTATTTTACGACTAAAGTTGTATATTTCTAAGATTGAACCCGCTTGCACAAAAAACTGGATTCGTTACGCTATAGATTTAAATTTCACATTTTGGCAAGAGGAGGATAAAATAAAGAGTAAAAATGGAAAAAAAGAACATACCAGTTGGTTCAAAACTGCGATAGATACCAAGATTATTGAGATCTCCAAAAGAACCTTTTTTCTTCAAGAATTGACTCAAAAGATTACAAGTCTGAGAAAACTGAGACTTCTGGCCGGTGACCTTGCCGGAATCTACAATCTCCGATGACCCCATTTTGTTTTCCGGTAGCAATTAATAAAACCAAATGTATCAAGAATCTGTAATAAGCTTGAGAGAGATATTTGTAAGTTGAAATAAATTTGAAACTGTTTGATGAAGAATCTGTTTCGACTACAATGTGTGTGTATATATATATGGAAAAAAGATAAGGGGGGGGGGGGGGGGGGGGGGGGGTTGAGTGATGGGGTGCGTGGGTAAGAAGGGGTGGGTGGCTATGCATGAACGAGGAACACGTGGGGTTTTTAGTACATTAATGTAGTAAAACTCTGTTTGTGGTTTTGTTTGTTTAGCTGTTTTGGTTAAAATACAAAAAAAGGTATTGATTTGAAAAGGAATGGAATTATTAAAGTATGGACAAAGAAAAAACAAAAGTAATCCATAATTCAAACACGTTTTCTTTTACGTCTCAAGAAAAGATACAACTGTGTATATTGCGCGTTGTTCGGTCACTAAAAAATTGCCCTCTGTTTTGTTTATATTTACGACGTCTGCCCTCCTTCTTATTTCGTTTACTTTTCCTTATTTAATAGTTATGTTTTTTTCTTCTAATTTTTAATTTTTTTTTATATTTGTTCTTGCAAATCGTTTTTTCCCTCTGAAAATAGTTGTTTATGTTAGTGTGTGTTTGTTTAGCCGGAAAAAAAGGTTTTTGGCGCTAGTAGTTTATAGTGATTTAGTTGTTTTTAAGTTTAAGCTGTAGCGTATACGCAGACTTTACCCCTACCCTAGGGTAGAGAGGCCGTTTCCAATACCTCGGCATCCTCCCTCCAAGAACTCCCCACCTTGCTCTTGGGGTGACTCGAACTCACAACCTCTTGGTTGGAAGTGGAGGATGCTTACCATCAGAGCAACCCACCTTGTCTATATTGTACTGTATCGTTTGATGAATACAATATTTGGATATATTGTATTGTTTGTCGTTGTTCATGATATCATGCACCAGTAATATGAAGAAAAAAATTGCAATATTATAAAGAAAAATTATGATAATAAGTGGTAAATTTATTCTATAAAAAGGTAGGTAAATGATAAAATAAAATTATTTAATAATAGTGAAAGGTGAGATAAGAGAAAAAGACAAGATAACGACTTAACCACACCAAATCGGTCGTTACATAAAGTGACACAATTCGTCATTACGTAACAACGTATTTAACTATATGATATAATAAAATTTAAGTAACAACCAAAATAAATATCATATCTAAAGTAACAATACGATACAATACAATAATTAACGACCATCCAAACAAGCTGTTAAGACATTATAGACGTTTTCATTTGATAAATTACAAACTTAGTGCCAAACTAAAGGGGTTTCAATGTAAGTACTCAAACTTATCAGGGTTTATAATGTTCAATTTTGGACACAGCTATCTGCTTCAGTATCAAACATGTCAAAATTAATAAATATTTATTCGAGTGTTTATATCAACTCAATAAATACATGACACAAACATAGTTATCATGAAATTATAGTTACTTAATACACATTCTTATTATTAATTATCACTTAACCATTATGAATTAAAATAATTAAATTCAAACACGTGATGTGAGTAAGTTTTTACCATCAAAAAATGAGTTTTTTGTTTAGCTTCATAAAACTATATGGAACTAAATCTATCTTTACAACTAGTGATATGTTAATTCCTTTAAATTGAGTTTCTTTTTCTTTTTTCCACCTATTCAATTCTTTCCAAATATAATTATTAACATAATTAAAAAGAAGAAATTAATGCTAGTATTATTAGCATTACCAACAAGTGAAACAAACAAATATAGAAGAAACAATAATCAAAACAGACAATAAACATGTCAAGCCTATGTATATATAAGACTTAGGGTGTGTTTGGTACGAACGAAAATATTTTTCAGATTTTATTTTTAATTTTTTCATTTTTGGTTGGTTTAAATGTTTTGGAAAATATTTTCCTTATTACCTTATTTTCATTCAATTGGAGAAAAATATTTTACTTACCCTATTCTCCACCCCACACCCACCCCTCTAACCCTACCCCACCCCTCTCTTCAAAAAGGTTTTTTTTTTAACTTTTTAGTTTTTTCCATCACCACCCAAAAAAATTTACTTTTTTTTTTTGTAATTTCAAATTTTTATCTTTTCGTTTTTCTGCACCATCCATCCCGCCAAACCCCACCACCCCCACTAACCCCCACCCCTGCACAAAAAAGTTTCCTTTTAACTTTTTTTTTGTAATTTTCAATTTTTTGTTTTTCTGCACCCCCACCCTGCATTAATTTTTTATTTTTATTTTAACTTTTTTTTTTTGTAATTTCAAAATTTTGTTTTTTTGCTTTTCTCTGTACTCCCCCACCCCGAAATTGTTATATATATATATATATATATATATTTTCACAGTTTTAGTTTTTTCATCTTTCAGTTTACAAGTTCGAAATTTTACAAGTTCCAGAGTTATGAGTTCGGAGGTTTATGTGTTTGGAAGTTTACGAGTTTGAAATTTCGCAGTTTCAAAAGTTTAGCGGTTCGAAAGTTTATGGCTTCATGTTTATTGTATCTAAATTATTTATGAATACTCTTGAGAAGTTATTTTCCTTAAGTTGCATACCAAACACCAGAAAATGAATAAGATTACTACTTGTTTTTCAAGAAAATATCTTCCAAGAAAATATTTTCCACGGAAAGTATTTTTCGTTATACCAAACACACCCTTAAATTAATCTTTGAATCTTAGATGTCATCGTTATCTTAATAGTTACTCCTTCTGTTCAAATTAGATGAGGTACTTTCCTTTTTAGTATGTTCCAAAATAAATAACACATTTTTAAATTTGGAAATAATTTAACATTAAACTCTTCATTTTACCCATTTTACCTTAAATGAGAAGATTTTATAATCCAACAAATGTCACGGCCCCACAAAACTTTTACCCATTAAGCTTTTAAGGCCACAAGTTTCAAAAGTCTTTTTTTCTTAAACTCCGTGCCGAATCAAATTACCTCGTCTAAATTGAAACGGAGGAAGTAATAACATCTTACACTAAAACCTCATAATTTTTCTTTTTGGTAATTATAATTTTCATTAATCACCAAAGCAATCATTACAAAACAACTACCATTAAGATTGATGCCATACCATATGTAGCTTCTACAATATACCTCTATTAACTTCATAACTTTTGCTGGCATAATGAACAACTGGGCCCAGTAAGATTGAATTCCAAAGATAATAGCATGTACTAGTTGCACTCTACCAGCTTAAGATAGTTTTCGAGCAGTCCAAGAGGATACTTTTGCTACTATTTTTCAATCAAAGGCTGCCATTGTAATACAAGTAACTTCTTTATATCTAAAGGAATCCCCAAATATTTGAAAGGCAGCTCCCTTAATGAATATCGTGTACTCTGTAGTATCCTCATTTGTTCTGTCTGTGTCACTCCACCAAAGTAGATAGCACTCTTAGTGAGATTGACTTGTAAACCAGAGGCAGCAGATAATTGTTTGAAGCAGTCATGTAAAGCTTGATTAGAGCTATTGTCACCTCTGGCAAACATGAGTAAATCATCTGCAAAGCTAAGGTGAGTTATGTTAAGCTTGCTACATCTTGAGTGGTATTTGTACTCATTGACTTGCTTCAATCCTCTAAGTAACCTTCTAAGTAACCTGCTCAGGTACTCCATGGAAATTGCAAACAAGAATGGTGACATGGGGTCACCCTGTCAAAGTCCTTTGGCAGCATCAAAAGACTTTGTCAATTCTCCCTTGATCATGATAGAATAGCTCACTGCTGACATACATGTTTTCACCCATTGGATAAATTTTGTGGGAAAACCTAAGTACTCCATAAGCTGCTCCAAGTACACCCATTCCACTGAGTCATAGCCTTTCATCATGTCCACCTTCAACATACACCCGGGAGATATATGTTTTCTGTTGTATGCCTCGACTAGTTCATGGGCTAATATAATGTTATCAACAATTTTATTTCCAGGAATAAATCTTTCTTGAGCTTCAGGAATAATGTGTGGCACTACCTTCTGCAGTGTTCCAAAAATGACTTTAGAAATTAGCTTGTATAATACAGTGCAACAAGCAATGGGCCTGAAATCACTGATTGTCACATAGTTGGAGATTTTAGGTGGCAAGGTAATGGTAGTGCAATTGATTGCTGGATACATTATTCCAGTGTTAAAGAAATCTTTCACTGCTGCATACATTTCCTCTTTGATCACTGGCCAAGCTTTCTTGAAAAATTCTACATTGTAGCCATCAATTCCAGGTGCTTTATCACTTCTAATATCTTTCAGCCTATCATATATCTCCTGATCAGTTACTTCTGCATTCAACTCAATTTGTTGCTGATGTGTTAAAGTCGGACCATTCCTCATAACCAGCATATTAATAGCAGGCAATGCATTTTCCCTAGATCCCATCTTGACTTTTGTAGAAAGTTACTATCTCCTCCTTGATAGTTGTTGGCTCTGTGATAGTAATACCTAATAGGGCTTGTATTTTAGTGATATTCTATCTTTGTTGTCTCTTTTTTATAACTGCTGAAAAGAATTTATTATTAAAGTCCCCCAATTTGATCCAATTAGCTTGAGCCTTTTGCTGCAGTATCCTTTCTTCCACAAGTGACCATGTCTCCAGTTTATGTAGCCATTTCTTTTCTTGTTCTTGTAGTAGATCAAAATAATGTGTTTGTATTTGACTTTGAATGTGAGAGATTACTTATCTAGCTTGTTCTATCTTCTCTGTTACTCCGTTAAAGTCTGTTGCATTTAGTTGTCTAAATTGTCTTTTCAGCTCTTTATGTTTGAGCCAAATGTTCTTCATTTTCCATGTTGCTTTGTTCCTTCTCCACACTTCAGCTACTATCAACTTAAAAGATGCATGATTTGCGCACACATTGAAGAATCTGAATGGATATTTGGTTTGAGTCATGAGCTGCTTTATATTAATGCTCATAGGATTATGATCACAGATATAAGGCTCTCCATACTCTGTGACTAGATGTCCATAATTCATCATTGGTCTCGTCCAACTATGCCTTATAAAAAGGACTAAGCGGTCACTGCAAATATATCCGATTCAATTCGGGAGTCGAATCCCACAAAGAACTAAGGCTTAGCTATAATTGTTCAATATCACTAAGAAACACAAGTCCAAATAATGTCCTAATTATAAAGATTATAATGTTTAATTTTATCTAATTAACTAACAAATACTAGAAATCATTACAACTATCAATTAACAAGGATAAGGAATGAAGACAAGACTAAGGAGGTCTAGAGTTATGATTTTTCCAATTGTCGGAATCCTTCTCACTGTGTCTTCTATAATTTCGCTTAAGTATTCACTACCGATCGTGAGTACTTTGGTTGTCGTAATTCTTTATCGAGAAACAACCGTAATTTACTAGATGTATTCTCCCGAACTACACTAGCTAACACTTAATTCACCGCTCACTATGATCGCACCAAGGTTTAGTTATCTCTAATCCTGCCTTTAAACCCTCCGTATTGATCTCTCACATACGTTAGGAGTGAGGTTTTTCAACAACTACCTAAATATATACTCTCTCTCGAGCAGTACACACTAAATAGGCACAGTCAATTGATGACCTTTCAATAAAGAGCAACAAACAAGTAGTTGAACAAGTAGAGAAATCCAACAGCTCAATTATATTAAAACATAACACGAATTCATCCTCCAAAAGGTTCCATCAAAACACTAGATAACAAATTAGCTATTCATAATAGTATGCATAACTACAATACTAGAATTCATAACCAATAATAGAAATAGGAAGAAGAAAGTGAGAAACTTGTAGAAGAATTCTCCGCCTTGCTCCTAGTGTGTTCTTGCCTCCTTAGGTCGAATCCCTAGTCTCCTTAGGTCTAAATTATGTCAAAAATCCTCAAAATATTATTTTTCCATGTATATATACCAAGTAGGGTCGGTCCCAAATAATTATACCTTCTCCTACGCGAAAAAGGACAGTTTTCCCTGACATGACGTGCGCGACCGCGGATTAATCGCGGATTTTGGCCAGTTTCTGCCTCACATCCGCGGCCAGTGCGCGGTCGCGCACATGTCGCACATTTTTCACCATGTTATGTTTGGAATTTGGAAAAACGTAAAAAATGAAAGTTGTATCACTTTGAATTATATTTGCAACCATATATTTTGGAGCTCAAATGGAGTTCTGAGCGAAAATCTATGTACATTTTACTAGACAGTGCGCAATGTGCCTACTTGATTCTTCGTTCGTTCTTAACTATCATCCGTTGATCCCCGAACATGATCCCGACTTAATTACTTGGGCTTTTTCTCAGACTTCAAAGCTCCAATTCTCTTGAGTTTATTCCATAACATCTTCATATCTCGGAATCACTCTTACAAGGCATAGAACACACAATTAGTGCAAAACACTAGCGATTAAAGCTCAAACTCAATTAAAGTGCATTAAATTAGAGTGTAATTAGAGACTAAATTACGTAATTATAGCCTATCATCAATCATTCATACATCATTTCCAAACACCCTATCTATGCGACTCCATACTCTAGCATCTCCTCGTTGTTTGTTGGTCCAAGTAAAGTAATCCCCTCTCCATGGCAACTTTGCAACGCAAATATTGTGGCACAGTTCAGCAAAATCTCTAATGTCTGCAGTAGTCACAGGCACCTTAGACATTCTATCTTGAGGAGCGAGTAGTGCATTAAAGTCTCTCCTATTATCCATGGTCCCGTGGTTGCCTTTGCTAGCCTTTGGATATGTTGCCATAGATTCTTCCTTTGATCAACTACATTCTATCCATATACCACTGTGAGATAGCATTGCAATCCATTATGTTTCCCGGTTACTTGACAATGAATAAATTGATCTTGCTTATTAAGTGGCTGCACTACGTACATCTGGGCATCCCATACAATCCACACCCTTCCATTCAGTGCATGCTCATAATTAATTATCTTGTTCCATCCAGGTGTAACTTTACTTATTACCTTTTCTGCTTTTGCTTCTTTCACCTTTGTTTCTACCAGAACAACTAGCTTGATATGTTTGTCGTTTATGTACTGCTTTATTTCTTTTTGCTTATATCTCTTATTCAAACCCCTGATGTTCCAAATTAACTAAGTCATTGTTGTAGGACAACTCCACCCCTCTATCAGGTGGTATATGGTTCTCAATTCTCTCATCTTCTCTTTGCGAAATTTGGAATCCATTCTTAGTTGGTATTGAAGGTGTCCCAGATGCAATTCTTTTGTTACTAGTGAGTACATGTCATTCTTCATTCAGTTTAGGATTTTGGCTAGCAATTGCTTTCCCTTTATCCTTTGTTGCTGCAGATGTCACATTGATTTCAATAGCTAGTATCACAGTAGCAAGTTCATGTGTCTGTGCATTGGTTGTTGCATTATCTTGCTCAACTGGATGTTGTTGTCCCTGCTTTTTAACTTGCCATCTTGTAGTAATCGTACCTTGTTTTTTCCTTTCTTTAGGTTCTTCTTCTTTATTTGCTCGTCTATTCAATTCACAACCATGATCAATCTTCATACACTCAGTGCAATACTGCGGCTTCCATTCATAAAAACACTTGTTGTTGAAACATTCTCCCCGATGACTCTTGTAGTGTTAACTCTGTTGGAAGCTTTTTAGTGACATTTGCCTCCACCAAAATTATAGCATAAGAGATGCGCATCTGCTTTATTGTGCATTCATCTGCAAATAGTGGTTTTCCTATGGCACTTGCCATTTGACGTAGAGCATTATTTCTCCAGCAACTCATTGGCAACTTTGGTAGTGTGTCTCAGTCAGGAATTCTGCCTTAAGATCAAATTCAGGAGTCCACTATTTTAGAATCATTGGTCTACCATTGAATGTGTATGGACCTCCATAAATTATATCCTTCAAGTCACCAAGCATATGGAATTTAGCTATGTAATACCCTTTCTCATGTAAAAATAGACCTGGAACAGTCACTCGACTCCAATTTTGAGCTATGTACCTCTGCATGAATTCATACCCAGGTGTATCCCCAATTACATAGATAATTAGGACACACTTCCACCTTTTAGTTTGAGTATCAATTTCTTCCTTATCGAGCTTCACCATAATATTACCATCAACTATTTCTGGTGAGATATGAGAGAGTGTCATACCGCTTTCTGAAGATCTGTTACCAGCGAACAAGTTGACCCATGTGTTTCCCAATGGAGATGACTCTGCATGTACCGATTTTGGATCAACAATCTCCTATGTTGTTACTGTTCCATTGATTTTTGGCTCAGCTTCTGCAATTTCCCCTTTGGCCTTCGTATTTCCCACTTCATTGCTCACTGGTGTGCCTTCACAAGAAGATGATGCCACATTCATCTGGATTGCACTTAGGTTTAGCCATTTCATCGGTCCTGTTGTTTTGCTTGGAGAACCTAATTTGTGCGAACTAGGTTGAAATTGGCTGCCAATTGGAGTGGTTATTTGTTGTGTATTTCCTTTAGCTAACGAATCTGCTATTACCGTTGTACTTATTGCTTCTCCGACCGTCACGAGTGGATCTCGCTTTGGCCGACCTCGCTTTCTCGCCATGGCTATTTCTCAGTCTCAGACGGCATATGTTAGCATAACGTGTGCCGAGAGCCTAGAGAGAGAAAGTTTGTGGAACTCAACCTCATAATTACTTTAACTAGACACGTTTAAAATTATTACTTACTTTACAAGAGATAATTTATATTTTTATCTCATGCATCCAAGTGCTATGGCCTATTGATTAGTGAAGCGAGTGCAAATTTTGAAGATCGGACTTCAAATTCGAACATAAAAAAAATACTGTATGTTTTCTTTCTATTTTCCTAATTTTTGATGGACAATATTAGTTATATATTATCTTTACCGACAAGAAGTGGTAGATATTTGGCAAAATAATTGTGCGCACATACTGGCTCAGAAGCTATCGTTATAAAAAAAAAAGTTTATGTTTTTTACTTATATCATTTGTCACAAAAATTAGTAAACGGTAGTCGAGTGTATTCTACTAAGTTTTACTAATAGGAGGATGTGCAGGTCGAGAATTAGGACAAAAGGGTAATCGGTAGTCGAGTGTACATTCTCCGTACCCATACTGGTAGTAGTAGCATAGCACATATTATCGTATTTTCATATTGTTAGATATCTATTACTAGATGATGTTTCTTTCGTTTTGATCATCTTATTATTTTGCTATTATTACTGCTTCTTTTTATTTTTATTATTTGTATGCCTATGTTTTCTCATCTTTTTTTTTTCATTATTGTTGTATTTCTTTCTCATTATTGTTATTATTGTTGTATTGTCACAAAAATAAAAATTCAAATTAAAATCGACATCAATTAAAGTTGCTCCTATTTGCACGTGACATATAGATAGAGGACAGTACAGAATGGGCATTGGATTTGGTCCTTTCATTGAAAGGATTATGTGATGAGTGAGACTGATGATAGTTAGTACCCAAACACGTCATAGTTTGTTCTTTTTCTTTTTCTCGTAATTTTTTCTCTATATTTTTAGGGGGTTTGGATGTAATGCTATAGGAAATAGAGAAAAAAAAAATATTGAAGAAATGATGATCTTTCTTAAACCTAAATTTCGTAATAAAGAACTATGAATAAATACGTTATTTTGGGCCTAAAGTGTTTTTTTCAAAGTTAGGGCGTTCGACCAAGCTTTTAGAAGAAAAAGAATATTTGTTGAACAGAAGTAGAAGCAATTTTTGATAAGAAAAAAAAATAGTTTCTTTTCAAAGATAGTAACATAATATATATATATATATATAATAAAAATCTTGCATCCGCTACTGTATATTTGTGTGATGATTAGTCAACAACATGTAAAACTTGAATATTCAAGTTTTCTAGATTTTATGTATATACACTCACGTGTTTTGACTAAGTAAATATAATCTCTTAATTAATGGCAGTTCCGTCGAATATGACTTATATGAGTTCATCCACTCAAATTAGTTGACTCTAATAATAAAAACAAAATTGTTGACCCCAATTCTTTCTTTGCGTCCTTAGATGGATAAATGATAATAACGTGTTGTTGATTTGGTCTTATTTATTTTCGAACTTTCCTTATTTTTTTCCACATATATGACTTTAATATAAATCCTTTATCTAAAAGCTATAGCATATAACGATCAGACCTCTCTATAACAATATATTTATATAACAGTCATTTACTATAAAAGTCAAATATGTTTCACCTCTCTATAACAATATCTTTATATAACAGTCATTCACTATAAAAGTCAAATTTCTTCAGAACTGATTTTTTATTTATGTTTCACCTCTCTATAACAGTTTTATTTTTTAACCTATAATAGCAACAATAATATTTATAGCAGACTGCTCTTTGTAAAATTAGTAAAAAAGGCGTGGGATAGCCACTTTTTAATATGGTATTTACTTTTTATCCAGTATTTTATTTAATGCTGAGCAAAAATAGCCACTACTCTATTAAAATTAATATGAAAGACGTGTTTACCCTTTCTTCATGAGTGTTGTGTAAATGTTAAGGACATCATACACTGCACACATGAAGTTAAGGACGCCATGTCCTTAACATTTACACTGTAAATATGAAGTTAAGAAAATGATGTCCTAAAATTTAATAACGGAAAGTACAAATACATAACACTTTATCCTTAATATTTACACAACATTCATGAAGTTAAGAACACCATGTCGTTAAAAATATCTCGCTTGTTTATGCCACTTTTGTATGTTAAGTTTGTAAATATAGGAGAAGCAAATTTGATTATTTACATTTGCTTTCTTATGGTGTAGAAGCGATTTGTAAATGAGAATGAAACTTTGTCAGATTTTAGAATTCCTACAAAGATAAATGGAATATCCCTTGTTTTGCATTTTGCTCTAAATGTTACAGCACGTTCTTAGAGCTTGATATAATAGAAAATTTTACTTTATTTTCGTCCGGCCGGGAAAAGATTATTAAGCACGGGCTAAACTGTAAATATATTTTAAATAATGGCTAAAGAGTAAAAATATTTCTAAATAGTGGCTAACCGTGTACTTGCTCCTAAAATTACCCTCTATAACAAGCATATAGAATAAGATTACTAATAATAATTCTAAAAATATGCACACAATCTTCTTCATCAAACAAAGTTTCTATCTTGCATAAGATATAAAATTTGAAAATTTGCATATCGCATCTTTTCTATTGGACAAATTCCAGAGAATATATAGATAATTAATTTAACTATTAAGCTCTTAGATTGTCTTCGAGGGAAAGCTATTGAATACCTTTTGCTGAAAAGTTGGACATGAATCTCCACCAAATTCAAGCGTTATATCGCTATTAAGAGACGAAATCTACAAAACAAGCTACAATTACAAAGTTCTTCCATCAATCTTGAATTATAATTTTTTTAGGTAGCTTTAAAATGTCTGCCTCAGAGTTTAAATCATTATATTTTTAGTTAGGGGTGTCAATGGATCGGTTCGGTTGGTTATTTTATAAAATTTGTACCATACCAATTTTTCAGTTATTTTATGATGAATAACCAAAATTATACTTTAAAAACCGTACCAATTATGCCGGTTTCTCTTTGATATCGGTACAGTCTGATTAATTTTTTTAATTTTTAAATGTCATTTAAAAGACACTAGTAGAAGCATAATACAATAACATACCTACTTTGATATGACTTATCAAAACTATCTACACAATTCATGAAAGATGATCAGAGTACAGATCCATCAATTATTCTATAGCAGCGTAAAAAAAACTAAGTAAAGACAAAGAAAATATAAATTACACGGGTGGAAAGATATTAAGAAAGGTGAGACCCATGAATAAAGTCTATAGAAGATTAAATATTTGAAAATATAAATTTAACTCATACGACAATTCAATACATTGTAGTTTGCTACTCATAATCGTTAGATTACTTTGTGCCTTGCCAGTGAATATGTTGGAAATTAAATAATTTAGTTTCAATAGGAGTAGTATAATAGGTTTGGGAAATAGAATTTTGGGTTTAGTTAATTGTTGGCTTGTAATTGTTTTTATAATTTCAAGGCCCAAAGAAAAATTCAATGCTATATTATTTTTACTATTAATATATTTTCCCATGTAAATTTATTCGGTACGGCTCGATATTTTTTCAGTTTATTTTTATAAAATAAAAAACCTATCCTAATTTCTGATCTTGATTTCATAAAATAATAATTATTAGTGAGCTTGTACGTGTTGAATGAGCAAAAGAGAAAAATGGGGAACATTGTAATAGGAAAAGGAATCATAAATAGGAGTGCTATCTATAAATATATACAGTATAAGCACATGTTGAAGGAGGCATTTCATACCAAGTAAGAATATGTGACTCATTGAATAAAGCATTTGAATATTTCTTATTTTAAATAAATGTAAGTTGTCAAATTTGAAAAAAAGAAGAAGGCGGAGTCACGATTTAAACTTTACGGATTTTAAATAGCAATTTCAGGTTTTAATAACTAGGCTCTGAATCTAGTTTTTGTAAATATTTAATAAATTTCTTAATATATAAATAGAGTTTGAGCTAAAACTAATGAATTTGGCTGAACCCGTAAGTCGGCTTCTAGCTCCGCCCCTAATCTGGAATAAATGTTGTACATTTGGGGAAATTTCCAAGAAACATCTTCAAACAATGACCTTTCAAAAGAACCTCTACATCTCATTCTTTTTTAACTTCAAATTTATTTATTTCCTCTAATTTGTGCAATGGTCATACTTCCTTTTTAAAAATAGGAAAATACTGAGTTCCAGATACCATATGGAAAATATGTACCATAACAACAACAACAACAACAACAACAACAACAAATTTAATGTAATTTCATAAAGTTAGGTCTGAGGAGGGTAGTGTGTACGCAGACCTTATTCTTGCTCTGTGAAGATAGATGGATCGTTTCCGATAGAATCTTTGGCTCAACGAAAGATGAAAAAGAGGCAGTAACAATAACAAAGATAAGATAAGAAAACCGGAGCTGGCCGTGCCTAAGGGCATATCGGTTGAAGTAGATTCTTCTTTTGATCAATCAAAACCCCTTCCCAAACTGTACAAGCTTCTTCCGACGCATACGACTTTCTGGATGTAGATGATAATATCTATACAAATGAATCTTATATATTATAACATATGGTAATAAATTTTTGCAGGTAAGAAAATATAAGACTAATAATACTACTGCTACTGGCATGAAAAAGAGACATGCTCGACTATCTGCTAACCATCTTCCCCGACAGATGGATAACATTTATTTATTTTTAATTTTCATTGTTATAAAATTGTGTTTCCTTCCTTTTAGGCTACTTCCACCATGCTTCTGTTTCGGATTCCTTACTTGACCTTCTCAGTTTTAAATAATTTTCTTATCTCCACGCTAAACTACGTGGAAGTTTTTAATTGTATGGCATTCATCAGCTATTACTCAGCATTAATCAATAATTATTTCAATAAATAATAGCGGTAACAAATTTACATCTTTACGACTTGTTTGGATGGTTGTTACCTATTGTATTGTATCGTATTATTATTTTAAATGCGATGTTTGTTAGGATTGTTACTTAAATTCTATTGTATCGTATTGTTGAATCCGTCGTTACGTAACAACGAAATGTGTCACGACCGACTTGGTGTGGTTGCGTCGTTATCTTGTCTTTTTCTCTCATCTCACCCTTATTTATTATTAAATAAATTTATTTTATCATTTATCCTACCTTTTTATATAATAAATTTATTTCATATCATAATTTTTCTTTATAGTATTGCAAGTTTATTCTTCCTATTGCTGGTGTTTTAGTGATATCATGAAACATCTGCAAACGATACAATCTATCCAAACACTGTATTCATCAAACGATACAATATAATATAATACAATACGATGTTTGGATAGATTTATTTTTTTAGATTTAGTTCCGAAAATTGATCAAACTACTTGGTAAAGAGAGCAGTTTTCTTGCTAGTTCAAAAAACTGGGATATAGAAAATGAAAGTTGAGTTTTAACATTTAAAAACAGAGGATTTCTGGGGTTTGTAAAGGAAATTATGATGGTTAAAATTTGATAATTATAATCTGATTGGAAGAAAATGACATTATGTTACGAGCTAGCCAGTTTTCGGATTGGTCATTCAAAAATAACAAATATTTGCCAAGTCATTGAAAAATAGCCACTATTTTGCTGCAACAGCGACCGGTCCAACATAATATACTAGAGTCCAGTACATTGTATGAACTTCCAGCATATTATGCTGAAACTCCAACACGCGAAAAGTTCTAGCATAATATACTGGAGATTCGAGCACTTGTCTATGAACTTCCGCCATATTATGCTGGACCGGTATACTTTGTTGGAACTCCAGTATAATGGAGTTCCAGTGTATTATACTATGATTCCAGTATATTATGCTGAAGTATTTTTCAGATTTTGAACAATGTATTCGTTCAGATTTATCAATACATGAAAAATAGCTAAATTTCGATTACTTTTGAAACTGTGACTATTTTTGAATGACCACTTATTAATCTGACTATTTTTTAATTTCTCCCAACAATTTTTGCAAGAAAATTTGAAACATAAATAAAACTTAGCAATGGGCTTAAAGTGGGAAATGAAAGGTGAGAATACCAGAAAATAAGATGTTAAAACACCAACAAGGGTTGTTGAGGTCTCAGGTTCGAGCCCTGGGCGTGGAGTCACCTTTGTTAGGGAGCGCTTACCCCCCAATGTGGGATTTCCTGGCGCGAACCTGGATATAGTTGGGCCCCAATGTGAGTACCGTACACCAGTGGGAAACCAAAAAAGAAAAAACAAAGATGCTAAGACATTACCTTTATGGAACTAAGATTCTGTACAGTAACAAAGGAGCTGTTCTTTACATTGGATCTGTGGATTTGAATACATTAAACGACTTCTTTATGTATGTATAATGCAGGGGACAAATATGTATTCAGAAAAAGAAGAAAAAAACGGCAATGGTAGTTAACTGAAATGAGGAGCAGTGGGAGAAATCTGGCCCTGGAAAATGGATATGGAACCATTTCAAATGTCATAATCTATGTCTGTCGCGTTTTGAGAATCAGAACGTCTGATCAGATGCCCTTGCTCGTCATATAGATCGAGGTTCTCACAAGGGGCGGGGAAGATAGTACCTATAACACGTCCTTGAACGAAAGCACACTGGAATATATGCTTCTTCTTGTATGATAGCCCGACTGACATATCTCTGAAAGTAACGTTCTTCACCGGGATTTCTTTACTCCCGTGGATTTGAACAGGTACGCGAACTCCCTCGCCATGTATTGATGTGTAGCTTATGTCCTTCAGTACAGGGACAGCTTTGGGATCGAACCTCTCATCTGCATGTTCGTTGTAATCTGTTTTGATGACGATTCCCACCCTAACATTTTCAAATGTCAAGTTCCTGTATGTTATATCTCGAACGTATCCTCCTCTTCCGGGCGCTGTTTTGATGCGTACAGCACGTCTCGAGTTCCAGATAAGGACATTTTCCACAGTGACATTTGACACTCCACCGGACATCTCACTTCCTATTGAAACACCCGCGCTGCCATGTCATTCAGCAAGGGTTAGTTCAGTGGCGGAGCCAGAATTTTCATTAAAGGGTGTCAAAATATAAAGAAGTATACCCACAAAGAAGCCAAAGGAAGTCAATATATAGAGCCCGTTTGGATTAGCCGGAAAAAAGTAGTTTTTTAAGTGTTGGAGCTTGTTTTATATACGCACTTACCTGTTTGGCTAAAAGTGTTGAAGCTTAAAAAAAGTTGTTGAAGTGTTTGAACAAGTGCTGATAAGCACTTTTTTCTGTTAAAATGACAGAAATATACTTAAAGTTGTTAACATTATAAATGAGTTGATTACTACAACATATTTAATTCTACAATGTTCTAAGCTGATCTTTTAACACTATTAGATTACAACAAGAGAGAAGTAAACAGATTTTCCTCTAGATATTCCAATATATTGGGATATTTTGAATTTGTACCTATTCACCTAGCAAATCCTTCTTGACGTACATATGCTCAATGAATCTGACGTAAACAAGTAGAAATTGAAGATGAACAAAGGGTCCAAATGAGGGTCATGAGACTCATACAGAAACGCAGGCGATTAAATTATTAGTGGTGAATAATTTAATTGGGGAAGGTTATGGAAGAAGAGGAAGAAGAAAGGAGTGGCTGCAAGAATGGAGAAAAGAGGAGAAATCGAATGCTTTAGGGTTTTTTACGAAGGGGCAATTTCGGAAATAAGAAAAATTATAAGGGATAAGAAAGTAAAATATTTGGTCAAAACAAAATATCTTTTAAGCCAATTTTGAAAAAAGTTTGGGTTAACTAACTTGTTGCTTTTGGCTCTTTTTTTTTAAAGCAGTTTTTAACTTTTTGTAAGCTGTTTTTTTGTTGCTAAACACTTCCAAAAGTTAAAAAGTGTTTATATATATAGAGAGAGTTTTTTACCTAGCTATATAATGTAATGTCTCGGCGAAGGGGTGTCCAATTGACAGTTTGACACCCATTGAATACAAGTGGCTCCGGCACTCGGTTCGTCCCTAGTTTAATATATAAGGCATAGCATGTCACATACGGGTGTTAAACTAAACTAGTTTCTATTGTGAATTGCTGCTAGATCTTTGGTATCAACCAGTCAATCAATCCATCAACTAAACTTCAGTCTAAAATTAGTTGTGGGGCTCTACTAAAACGATCATTAATAAAGAAAAAGTCGTGCCTCTTCAAACCATCAAGTGGCTGACCCGCAGGTCAACTGTCAATACTCGATGAACATTTGCCCCAAATCATGATTCAGATGCAAGAAAATATAGATTTAACTTCTCACGCAAATATAATACAGCCAGAAATGCAACTGTTGTCAGAAACGACCGATCCGTGAAAAGAAATGTAAGTGCATATGCCTAGATGGAGAACTCACCTGACATTGGAACGAATAATAAGGTTTCGGATGAGTATATTCTTAGAAGGCCGGCCATAAGCAATTCCATACTGATCCCATCCACTCTTTATTGCAATGCCGTCATCACCAACACTGATGTAACAGTTCTCTATCAACACATCTTCACAAGAATCTGTTCACTCCATTAAAACACAACAAGAGCTTATACTGAGTGACTGTCAACAGTAAATAAGCAATGAAAAAGTAGAGAATGCATATATATATATATATATATATATATATATATATATATATATATGTGTGTGTGTGTGTGTGTGTACATTTCCTTCCGTATCGATTGGATTAAAGAACCAAAGTCTATGAAACGAAAAGTGAGTTGAATGTCATGTCCTTAGTCGTTAACTAAGTACAAGTGCGGCACTTGACAACTCCCTCACAATCTTGCACAATTTGCTCACGTTCTTGCTATGCCAAGTCAGCCATACTACACTCAAGATCGCTAAGAGAATGGTAGGCAGAACACAAGAGAATTGTTAAAGGAAACTTTGTATTAGAGAAAACTTGAATTGTTTGCTTGGTGAATTACAAACAAATATCCCCTTTATATACTAGTCTCATGGCGGCTAGTATGTAAATATTAATTGTTACACAAGTCCCTTATTATTTACAAGTAAGACCCCTCTCGAATTCTCTACATAGCTAGAATCTTCCACGGACTTTCCTAGCAAATCCTAGGGTTCTAGGGTTTTCCGAGGGAAACTTCTATATTTCTCAAGAACTTTCCTACAAGTGCTAGCCTCTTTCCTATGTAAGCTTTCCATATGGCAAAAATATATGCCAAGTGGCACCTACATGGCATGATGACGTGGCGGGTCATGACACTCTCCCCACCCAATTTTGTGTTGCCCTCGGCACAAAGCATCGACACGTACACGCGCACCTCGCCTGGCGTCGCCGGAAATTATGTCCATTAGCCCTGATACCTTATGAAGTGGTTCGCCTTCCCATGTCACAAGGTACTGGTCACCTTTCTTTTTACCCCGTTTGTACTTTGGACGGCTAGTAATGATATCCTCGATGCTCCGCTCATCGGATGCCTCTCCTTGCTCTTGACCTGAATCTCCCCATGACTCGAACAAGTCTAGCGGCTTCTCAAGCATCGGGTCCATGCTTCCACTCCCTATTTGGCTGTCCTCCGTGGTCACAGCCTTACTGGCAAACTTGACCCCTCTGCTTGGTTCATCGTCTAAGTCTGATAGCGTGCCATCACTTTGTAACTTGCCATCCACTTAACCTATATCCGTCAACTTTTCTTGCTGCCACCATGCTGCGCCAAGATAGGCTTTGGAATCCCCTACTTTCGGCTAGATTCCAAGCATCCCCCTAATATAGGGGGTCCATCTTGTGTCACCCTTGTGTGCCTGAGCAAAGTTCCCCATCATTGCTGCAAGCTTCGCTAACTCTAGGCATTCACTTGCCCAATGTGATCCTTTACAGAAGCAACGCCCTCCCTTAGGCACGTACTCGCTACCGTTTTCCGGCCCCTTGTCGTTTCTCTTGGACCCCTGTCCGTTATAGGATGGCCCCTTTCCATTGTCGTTGTATACCTCGGCTATGCCTTTCCCATTGTCCTTGTCATGATGTCCCCCACCCCGCTCGGCGTTGCCTTCTTTGGACTTGGCATGTTATATCTTGAAGTCAACGAGTGACTCGGCTACCGCTATGGCCTCATCCACGTTGGCTACTCGATGTCTTCTTACCTCCTGTTTTGCCCAATTTTGCAACCATCCATGAAGTAGAAGAAGAATCTTCCTCGAACAATGACGGGATTTGCAGCATTAAGTTTGTGAACTCGCGCACATACTCCCGAATTGTGGCCGTCTGTCGGAGCTCCCTTAACTTCCAACTAGCCTCGTACACCACATTCATCGAGTAGAATTGCTTCTTCAACTCCTTGAACTGCTCCCACGTCTCAACCTTGCATAGCCCCTTCTCCGTGTCAACACACTTTCGACGCCACCACAGCGCGGCAAAGTAAGTCTACCACCTCGCGTGCGTCACGTGCACCGCCATACTTCTTTCGCTTAGGGACCTTCACATTGATCCCTTTTGCAAGTACCACGCCCTTGGTAATTCCGACAATGGTTCCCTACAATGCTTCCTTCTAGAAATCTCTTGTATTTTTTCTAACATTCTTTTAGTCATAACCTTTGCTCTGATACCACGTTGTCACGTCCTTAGTCGTTAACTAGGTACACGTGCGACACTTGACAACTTGCTCACGATCTTGCACAATTTGCTCACGATCTTGCTATGCCAAGTCAACCTTATTAAACTCAAGATCGCTAAGAGAATGGTAAAAAAAACACAATAGAATTGCTAAAGGAAGCTTTGTATTAGAGAGAACTTGAATTGTTTGCTTGGTGAATTACAAATGAATATCCCCTTATATACTAGTCTCCTAGGGGCTAGTATGTAAATATTAATTGTTACACAAGTCCCTCATTATTTACAAGTAAGACCCCTCTCGAATTATCTACATAGCTAGAATCTTCCATGGACTTTCCTAGCAAATCCACAGGGTCCTAGGGTCTTCCTAGGGAAACCTCTATATTTCTCTAGAACTTTCTTACAAGTGCTAGCCTATTTCCTATGTAAGCTTTCCATATGGCAAAATTATATGCCAAGTGGCACCTACATGGCATGATGACGTGACGGGTCATGACATAAGTCTAAAATGTCATTGTTCTCACAGATGACTTAAGCAGATCAAGAAAAAGAAGAAAACTGTTAGATTCAATTGTTTTTTAGAAATTCCTCAATGTAAGGCTACTAGCTCAAGATATAGAAAAATTGAACCTATCAAACACTCACCTGGATCTATGCCATCAGTATTTGGAGCCCCAGCAATGGGTGCAAGGATTGTAACGTTCCTGATTGTTACATTCTTGCAGTCGTATGGATGGAGCGTCCAAAAGGGAGAGTCTTGTAAAGTTATATTTGAGATTATTATGTCAGTAGACCACATGATCTGCACGAGCGGTCCTCTGGTATGGTTAAGAAGCTTCTGCCGGAATTTCTTCCACCATGCTTGACCCTGCCCATTAATGGTACCGTTATGCCCTGTTAACGCGAACAACATATGTATAATCAGATCAAGCGGCTATTCCTTTATACTTACACAAACATTCAGGATACTTCAATGTAGAAAATCTGCTCAAGTTATTTTGAACACGTAGTAGGTACAAACTGCCTTTATATCATTACTAGACCTTTTAGGAACATGTAGCACATCTGATAAAGCATATCGATGAATGTGTGAAGGAAGAATTAATTAAGCAACTAAAAATGCGGTTAAGTTTTGTCTGCCAAATATCTCTGATATTTTTAGGGAGATGGAATTAATAAGAAAATAGCACTTAATATTTTCATGGCACCAAGAAAATTTTGGATTGTCACTTCCTCCCCAAGTTCCCATCATTAAAGAGACGATAGTTCCCAAATACA
The DNA here is from genome assembly GCA_005239495.1 of Nicotiana undulata. NCBI lineage: Eukaryota > Viridiplantae > Streptophyta > Magnoliopsida > Solanales > Solanaceae > Nicotiana > Nicotiana undulata. The sequence continues at coordinate 52,077 of ML271839.1, read as the reverse complement.
ATTAAAAAATAATAATATATCTCTTTAGCAGTGGATATGGAGCATCTGTTGACTAAGCACCAGTATTGACAGTCGCCGGAGAAAAACCATGACTATAAAATCATACATGGACTTGTTACATGAACGATCTCAATGATTTGCATCACTTCACCAACAGAAAATAAGACCGGAAAAAGCAGATAAATCCAATCTACAGAAAACAATTGACAGTGATAGCAACACGTAATCAAAGGATAAGAATATAAGATAGTTCTAAGCACTTAAAAAACAAGGGCTTTAAATTTTAAACTACTTGCTGTTTCAGTGAAGCTCGGGATGGAAGTCAGGGTCAAAAGGCTGACCTGTGATTACGACATCTTTGAGATTTTGGCCATGGATTAAACTTCCATAACGTGGTCCACGATGCTCTCTTCCATATCCATATGAAGGTAATGGAGGCATGAGTGGCCAGTACTTCTCGTCCTGTGTTCATAAATACAAACAGAGTTACATAAATAAAATAGCTTCTGTTAATTCTCTAATAAAACGACAAAAAAGGCTTCAATTAGAAGACGTTATTTTCCATGAGTTGGCTGAAATATACCAATGTAATGACAAAATTGTCATTTCACCTTCCTTTTGGAAATTATAACTAGCAGCCCAAACTGAGTTTTGTAGGCAAAACTGTTTCCACACGAAAAAGTACACAACACTGTTCAGATTTCAGAACTTATAAGTAAATGGATAATTCTTAGTTAGTGCGCCCAATCAATTTTTTTTTGGGTAAAGAATTCTTATTTTGTACACAACGTGTCCACAACAATCTGGGCTATTCTAATGCATCTCCATATCATGACTGGCAACACACACACATACTCAACAATCCGATCACAAAACTGTTTGGTTTGGGTTTTAACTTTTAACAATGTGTGTTTGGTTTTGGTTGTGGAAGAATTAGATTAGTGTGCACTAGAAGGAATGTTTCGAAAAACAGTCCTTTGTTTCCAGAAAACAAAACAGCCGTTTTCCATTTGGCTTGTCCCCTGAAATGATTTGCACTTGAAACCACTTACATTTGCATGAATTTGTTACGGTCAACCTACTTAAAAGATGATGAATTAACTACAGAATTCTGCAAGCATCATGTGGCTTTATATCGGCATAAAAACCTTAGGAGAGTATTCTCAAGGTTCTCACTCCTAGTAGACTGCATGCTACACCAGATGTTCAGAGCAAATACAAACCAATGTTTTGTTCCATCTGAATAATAAGAAAGGGTGCATGATATAACAGCCGGGCATTCAGATATTCAATGTATAACAACCTCCGGGTTACGAGTAAGGCTTCAGAATTTTAGATCGTAAAACCATGCTGAAAAATTTTGGGAAAGGAAGATAGCTAGGCTCTATTCTCGGAGAATCGTATGATAGATGAAGATGTAACAGATAATTAAAATAGGATGGTCGAAGTGGACGAGTGGTACGGGAATGTAATGCAATAGGAGGATGCCGAGAAAAGTGAAGCAAGTTCTCTGGAACAATCGTGAAACTAAAATTGTTATATGAGAATAAATATTGGGTCTCTAAGGTGAAAAGTATCCACAAGATGGGCTTTGCGAAAATGATGTTAAGATGGATGTATGCTCAGACAAGGTTAGACAACATAAAAGATGATCACATCTGACAGAAGGTGCACTTAGCATTAAGATAAGATCGCTTGAGATGTTATGGTCATGTTCATCCAGATACACCAGTCTGTAAGTGTGATACCATAATGATTGAGGTATTAATAAGGGACAAGATAAACCGAAAACTATAATCAAGTTATTTTAAAAACCATCTTAAAAACCCTATAAGCTCTCAGAATCTATGCAAATTTAGAGAAAAATAGGACACAAGCAAAAGATCCATATAGACCCATTTACTAGGTGGAATTAAGGCTTAGTCGTGATGCTATTCTTACATGGGAATAGGGTAGCTAAGAGTCATTTTAGTATGTTTCGAAATTTGTATGGTTGAAGAAAATCTAGAGAACCTCAGAACCTGTGAAATATTGAAATGAAACGGGTCCAAGTAGAGCAACATGAATAGTGAGGATTCATATGTCAATGCCACTAACTTACTTTGCATTGAGAGGTAGTAGTTGTTGACTTGTTGTAGTTTACATTCTCGTCGCCAATTGACAAAGGTGCAAAGCAATTGCATGATCATATGCAATTGTATATAGAAGCTACATCATAAAAACTCCGTAGCATCGGCATAGAAAGAGAATAAGCAGCTAGTTGCAGCGAATTAAATGACTATTAAAAGAGGTGAATATAACTAAAAATCAAAGAAAAAGACTGTAGGTCCATGTCGACAACAACCATAAAGAATGCATATGAAATGTTAGGAATAAGGTCGAAACATAGTTAGGAAAGAAGTTAACAATCACAAGTGAGGCACTATTTGCAAACAACTTTTCATGCTACAGATCTCTAGTCCAAAATTGACTTCTTTTATGTTATGCTTCCCGAGGGATTTAGGAAACTCATCTAATTTGAATCCTAGCAGCTATAAGACTCTAAATCTATCTTTGTAAGTATGAGCAGTTTGCGACTTAGGATTAATTGATTGAGGCGTTACCAGCTTTGTATTAAATACCTTTAGTTAGTATAAAAATTTCCTTTGGTGTTCAAAATCAATAAATAAAATTCAATATGGAATTTGGACATTGATTAGGGGATTAAACTCTTCTTTTCTTAGAAATATAGGTGTTTGCAGCTTTGTACTTAACAACATTTTATTAGGAAAAATCTCTCTTTGCATTTAATATTTAATCATTGAACTTCAAGATTTATTCAAGTTAGCCTCCCAATGTAAGGTTTTACCTTGTGAAACTAAGAGCCCGTTTGGACATAAGAGCTTTTTCACTTTTTTTTAAAAAAAAATTCATTTTTTTCGAAATAAGTGTTTGGCCATAAAATTTCTAATTTTCACTTGAAGATGAATTTTGGAATTTTTCGAAAATTTGAAAAACTCCAAAAAACTGTTTTTCAAAATTTTCAATCGGATCACTCACAAAACTTCAAAAACAATCCAAAATTATATTCATGTCCAAACATAACTCTAATTTCAAATACCATTTTCACTTGAAATTTTTTCACTTTTTTCTGGAATTTTACAATTCTTATGTCCAAACGCCCACTAAGTTTTGAGCTAGATTAAAGCAATTTTTCTTCCTTCACCTCCCGCTTATACCCCATATTACAACCAGAAACTGTGTGTTTGCAAAGGCGATACTTAGAACAAAAACATTTAATAGGTCATATGCCTATCCACAAGCATCAATGGACGCCAAATATTGAGGGACAGATTGGATCAAAACTAAAGACTGTCAAAAAGAAACCAAAAGGAAAAGGCCAGTCCTCAACAAAGGGGAAAGAAATTAATGAGCAAATCAAGAAAGGTGCTAAACAACTTAAGATGTATTGAAGGCAAAGATGAGAACAAAATAATTCTCCCCAAATTAGAAGTCGATTTATAGAGAAAGATGGGATTGCATCATCGACCTAAGAAGTATATATCAGTGAAGGCGAAATCAGAAACTTAGAATTTCTATGGAAGCAGTAGATGAATGTTGCGAGGTGGATCATGACAGAAAACTCAGTGCATGATCAATCCGGAATACTAAAAATGGAATTGTCATCCGCCATCATCACAAGAAACTGCACTAATCCTACCTCTAACACAAATTATGAGATGCATCAGCTACAGACAATTGACACATACAACATCACCTTTCACTTCTCATTGTTCAGTCTCCCACATCGGCTAAGGGATGGGGGCCTTGGTCTCCTTATATGGCTGGGGCAATACTCTGCTCATGAGCTAGCTTTTGGGGTTGAGTTAGGCCCAATGTCCATATCTTATCATGGTATCGAGCCGGACCCATCCCAATTCTTTGTTTCACCGATGTTAGGCCCCCATATTATATTATCCACGCTCCAGTTGCAGGCCTGGGCGTGAGGGGGTGTTGAGTCTCCCACATCGGCTAAGGGATGGGGGACTTGATCTCCTTATATGGCTTGGGCAATCCTCACCTCATGAGTGCTCGACTATCAGTATAAACCAACCCCCCACCTCCATCAATAAATAATAAGGCTTCCATAAGTAAACACTAAGCAATAAGCACAATATGGATATCACAGGTCTAAGCAAAGCCAATCAAACAATCAAAAAGGAAAAGATATACAATTAACAGGAAAGGGAACAATGAGGTGAACAATCAAAACATCAAGAAAGTAATTTTCTGAGTTCATTGAGCAAGATTAAACTATTTTTTATGACATAAATTCGTTTGGCGCCAACCCTTAGAACCAACAGTAACCTTCGAAACTCGGTGATTATCCCCCCCACCCCCACCCCCCCACCCTTCTCTGTTTAAATACCATGCTCAGTTGTCAAGATCAAAACTTCAAATGCTGACAGATTAAGAAAAGTGTTAAAACTTACATCAACACCAAATATAAAAACGACCTAGAATAAATGGTAAGTAACATGCGTTAAATTACATCGATTTAAACTGTCGGTCTATATAACTTAAACAAAAGAAACTTTTGAGCTCATTGAGCAAGATTATAACTTCTAACACTAAGGGGTCGTTTGGTTTAAATACGGCTTATGCCGGGATAGGTTATACGGAGATAAGTTATGTTGGGATTATTTTTTATCCACTGTTTGGTATGTTGTATTAAATATGACAATTGCATTATTTGTAAGAAGAATGTATAAGTTATACCGGTGATAATTACCCCACCCTCTCTAAGGTATTAGTTATCCCGGTGATAATTTTAATCCTGGGATAACTTATACCTGGTTTGCTAACCGAACGAAGTATTAAGGTGGTATTAAATTTTTATACCAGCATTATACCTTTTATACCTCATACCAAACGACCCCTAATAGATTAACAAAAATGTAAAAAACTTACATCAATACCCAATATAACAGCACCTTCAGCAAGGAATAGAGTCATGTGGCTAGTAAGATTAAACGGCGCCGTTAACCAATAACCAGGAGGCACATTAAGCTGCCCTCCACCTTTTCTAGAAATTGCTAATACTGCCTTCTCAAACGCTGCCGTATTTACAGTAACACCATCACCAACCCCACCAAAGTCCGTCAAGTTAAATGCCACATGCCGGAGCTTCGGCAGCTGCCTCGCCGGAAAAACCCGCCGGAAAATCAAGATTCCGGTAGTAGTAGAATCCATCTGCCACCAGAAAAGGGTTATTAAAAAGGCGATCCATAGCGCAGTGATAATGGCTTTATGGGTTATGAAAACTGCCGGTAACCATCGACGCGGGTGGTGGAATTGTGTACATCGCCACCAAAACGGTGTCGTTACTGTCTCCACCATGTCCAAAAAAACAGACCCAGTTCTATATTGGGATCTCAATCTTGTTTTGTTAAATAACAAAATGTACTAAGTGAAATACTAATTAGGTTCAAGAATGGGGAAGGTGAAGTGTAGTGGTCAGGATCAGTGGGATGGTTGGGTACTTGGGTAGGGTAGATGGGGATAGGTATAGTGGAATGAGTAAATTCAAAGGAAGAAGAAAGATGCAGAAGCCATAGTTTTGAAATTTTGATGGTTAATTAGTTTGATTAAGAGGGTGTTTACCCAAACAAAACCTTTTAGGTAAAAATAACACCAGTTAGCCAGTTTTCGCACGGGTCATTTAAAAATAGTTAGCATTTGCCAAATAATTAAAAAATAGTCACTACTTTGCTGCAATAGAGACCGGTCCAGCATAATATACTGGAGTTCGGTGCATCTGTGTATGAATGTAACAACCCGATCGGTCGTTACGTAGAATCTGCTTTATATTTACTGTTAATGCCTTGTCATAGGTTGGTTATACTGTCCGTGATGTATTAGAGTTGGTTAGCTCGGGCTTGGAATGATTATAGAAGAAATTAAGACACTTAGTCTCTAAAAGTAGCTTTAGAGTAAGAAAAATCAACCGAAAGTTGACTTATTGGTAAACGACCTCGGAATATCGATTTTATGGGATAGCTTCGTTAGGTGATTTGGGACTTAGGAGTGTGTTTGGAATATTTTTGTGATGTCCGATATAGAATTATGTTTGAATTGACGAAAGTTAGTTTTTGGCGATTTCCGGTCGGCAGTGAAAAATAGGCTATCGGGGTCGGAATGGAATTCCGACAGTTGGAACAGGTTCGTAATGTCATTTTGGATATGTCTGCAAAATTTCAGGTCAATCGGAGTTGTTTTGGATAGTTTCGGCGTCGTTGGTGGAATTTAGGAATTTCAAAGTTCATAGGCTTGAATTTGATGTGATTTTGGTGTTTTGATGTTGTTTTTGGTGTTTCGAAGACTCGACTAAGTTCGAATGATATTATGGGACGTGTTGGTATATTTGTTGAGATTTCCGAGAGTCTCGGGTGGATTTCGAAAGGGTAACGGATCAATTTAGACTAGAAGAAAAGTTGCTGCATTTTTTCACAGCAGCATGAACAGTAACTCGGGTGAACAGTACTCGAATGAATAGTAACTCGGATGAACAATAACTCGGGTGAACAATAACTCGGGTGAACAGTTATTTAAATAAACCCTCTGCGACCATTAGACCCTTTTACACCATTTTTGAACGGGAAAAGAGCTTTGAGGCGATTTTGAAGAGAGGAAATCATTGTTCTTCATTGAGGTAAGGATTTTGGACCCTAAAACTCGATTATTTGTGATTAAGGAACAAAATATCAGTGTTTAATTCATCAAAATCGGTAGAAAATGTGGAGTTAGGACTTGAGATTATGAGACCTTCTAAGGATGATTTGAGGGGTCAAACGAACTCCGATTTTTGAGTTCTTTATATGTACGGACTCGTGAGATGATGAAGAACATTTTGGTATAAAGTTATCGAGTTCCGGGATGCAAGCCCGGGGATCGGGTTTTGACTGATGTCAGGTTTTGTGCTTAAAATCGATATTTTTCAATTGGAATTCATTCCTTTAGCATAATATGATGATAAAAATCTAAACTTGGTAGATTTGGAGCACTCGGAAGTTGATTCGAGAGGCAAGCGTGTTGCAGAGTAGCTTTTCGGGCTAGTTCGAGGTAAGTAATGTCTTTAAATCATGCCCTGAGGGTATGAAACCCCGGACTTTGCATCCTTTCACTGTTTTGGAGTGCACAAATTGGGAATTTGGAAATATATTCCTTTTTAGGCGACTATTGAGTTGCGAAATCGCTTTTAAAGCATATGCTTAATAGTATTGATATATATATTTGATATATTTGGGTTGTAAGCCATGTTTGGGGCCTAGTGCCGATCTGTTTAACCCCTTGGGGGTTATTTTTCTGATATTCCTCACTTGATATGTTATGATTTTTCACTCAGTCCTTCTTGATAATTATTTTGACACTTAGAGTATGTTGATATTATTTTTTGAAAATAAAATACTATTTTTGGGTCGAGAACCCGATATATTTATGGCCCAAGTGGCATATTGAGAGTGTTTGACTGAGTGAGGCCGAGAGCCTATATTGTGAGGATGTTATGATATGAGAGAGACCGAGTGCCTGAGAGTGATTGATGTCATGATTTGGCTTATTTATAGCGCTTGGGCTGAAGGAGCCCCTCCGGAGTCTGTACACACCCCCAGTGAGCGCAAGTACCTACTGAGTGCGAGTGCTGAGAGCCGAGTACCGAGTACCGAGTGACGAGTGATTGGGAGACATGAGTGATTGTGAGGTGCTGAGTGACTGTTACAGAGAGATGGTGAAGTGTTGAGGGAATATTTACGAGTGATGATTATGGCCCGAGGGGCAGATGTATGATGATATTTTATTGAGTTTTGACCATGATTCACTTCATTTTTCAAGCTGATATTTTGAGAGTTTTACCGAGAAATACTGAAAAATATACTTGTTTTAAAGAATTTTACGGAAACTGGTTTGAACTTATATACACTTATTTGAACCGTGGTATTTTACTATTTTGTGGATTGGTGTAATTATGTTGTGTGTATCTTATTCTTTAGACTGTGATTTATTTTCATTACTACTGCGTTGGCGTACTCATCATTACTCCCTGTAGCTCTCTGTACAGATCCAGGTACTAGTGCGGAGCAGTAGCCATATTCGCTCGTTATCAGCAGCATTCACGGGATTTCGAGGTAGCTGTCCAGCGTCCGCAACTTCTTCATTTCCTTTCCTTATCAGTATTAGCATTTGATTCCTAGACATTGTTTATGACATTAGCAGAGTTACTTTTATTTCTTAGATGCTCGTGACCATGTTGACTCCAGTCCCGGGGGAATTGTTTAGACAGTGGATTATTTTATATTTGTTTAAAGACTTAGAAAATTTTCATACTTGCTATGCTGATATTAAATGATATTGCGATATTTGATTAAACTAAGTGTGTAGTTATGTGATGGTTGGCTAGCGTAGTTCCACGATAGGCGTCATCACGGCATGTTAGGATTTGGGGTCGTGATAATGAACTTCCATCATATTATGCTGGAACTCCGACACGCGAAACGTTCCAGCATAATATACTGGAGATTCGAGCACCTGTGTATGAACTTCCAGCATATTATGATGGACCGATGTACTTTGCTGGAATTCCAGCATAAGTCTATTGGAACTCCAGTATATTATGCTGGAGTATTTTTCGGATTTTGAACAGTATTTTCGTTCAGATTTATTTTACATGAAAAATGTCTAAATTTCGATTACTTTTAAAACTGTGGCTATTTTTGAACGACCACTTGTAACTCTGGCTATTTTTGGATTTTTTGAATTTCACGTTGAACGTGGTATTAGCCTGATCGATTTGGGATTTTGCTCATCATAATTAAATCTACATTAAAGATTTTATTAATTCCAAATATTAAAGCTTACCTAATAAATAATTTTATATGGTGGAGCGGCAAGTACTCATTCATGCTTAATCAGAGGTTGGTTTCGAGTAAGGGATATGAAAGTCGTTTTTGTTAGGAAGCGTTTTACCCTCATGTGAGATATCCTAGTGCCAATCTGGATTTAGTTGGGTCCCAATGTAGGCAAGGACAAATTTAGGGGATGGAAGGAGTTCACCCTTCACCGAAAAATTACATTGTACATATAAGTCAAGATACGTTTTTCGCCTCTATGGCTCAATATATAATATTTTGAATCTCGTTAGGACAATGGTAAAATATAGCTTAGTAATCAAGGGGGTTAAAAGTATTTACGAGGTTATTGGTTCAATTTTCACTGGCCATAATCTTTTTAAATTTTTTAACTTTTTCTTTTTTGAATCCTTATAACAGAAATCTTGCCTCGGCTACTGAATGCAGATACGGAACACCAAGTGAGAAAATAAAATAAAAAATGTTATATGACTCCCAGTAATAAGTTACACTTGATCATCTTTATCTAAAAAGTAAAACAATCAACTTGCTGCAACTAGTTAAATTACTTTGATATGGGGAAAAAATATTTACTATATATGTAGTGTATATTATGTGTTAAATAGGAGTAACTAAATAAGAGAAAACTAAAATTGTTATTATAAGAAAATTATAATTACATGTCAAAATCTTAATTACTCCATTAGATACAATAATAGTTTCGTTAAAGAAAATGAGAGAACTGTGATATGCATTTGTCAATCATAGGAAAATAGACAATACAATACCATCACTCTAATGGTGTGAATTATTTGTCAACAAACTGTTCTTAGCAATTTCGTAGTTAAAGAAACTTTATTAAAATGACAAAATAAATTATATATAAATAGTAGACACCCTGAATGACTGAGTTTTGCTTTCTATAAATGAAAGAGTCAAATAGATGTAAATAATCAATTTAACTACCAAATAACGTTACCTTAAAGGCTTAATTAAGTGGACTCTTCAAAAAATTTCTCCACCTTATAAATTGACTTGTCCGTAAATATTACCTCTTATAGTCTTTGAAGTTTGAAGTGATGTGCTTGAAGAAAGAAGGATTCTTATCTAGTGAGATAAATATGATTCTTCTATCTTAATCTCGAGGTTGTTTGACCAAAAAGTGTTAAGCTTTTTGTTAAATTAATTAAGTAAAGTAATAATGGACAAATCCTAGTTAAACGTAATAAATTCTAGATCTAAAACTAAAAGATATTAGTGATACGGGATCATATTCAAGATTATTAAATGTCACAAAGGTGTTCAATGATTGTCAATGAATGAGAGAATAATGGCAGATAATAAATATCATAAATGACAATAAATGTAAATAGGAGGAATTAGTCACCCAAATATTGAATGATGTGGATGATTCCTTCTTCTGACAACAACGTGTGATAATAAAATATGAGGATAGACAAAGTGTTCTTAGATCCTGTGAATGGAAAAGGCAGAATAAATAATGAAATCAATCAAGGCAAGCTTTTTGGATATTCTCTCCATAGTCAACTTCTTACAAGTGTTCTTATCAGAAAAATGAAGATCCCTATTTTTGTTCCCTATCTCTTCTTATTTATAAGGGATGTTCCTAGGAAACCCTAAAAAGTACAATCAGGGGAATAATCAATAGAATATTCCTTTTTGTATTTCTAAGACTATCCCAACCCTTACTACTGCTCTTCTCTGCTCGACCACGGCCTCGATTTTTCGCATGGCGACTCCCCGCTATCGGACTCTGCTCGACCTCGGACATAACTCGTTCATTTGCATTCGCTGAACCTAGTCGGATTTTGACCCATTCAGAGGTCACGAGTTGGAGCTCGAGAAACGGCAGAAGGATTCTTATAGAGGATTATTGCGGGATGAATATGATCCCTCTATCTTAGTCAGAGGTCACGATTTCGAGCTCTAGAAATAGCAGAAGGATTCCTACCGAAGACAGTAGTGGGATTAATATAACCCTCTATCTTAATGAGAGGTTACATGTTAGAGCTCTCGAAATAGTAGATGAATTCCTATTGAGGATTGTGATGGGATGGATATGATCATTTTATCTTAATTAGAGGTCACATGGTCGAGCTCTAGGAATAGCAAAACTAATAGAAGAATTTTAAAGGTTAAGCTCGACACATGAAACTAAGTAGGCGTTTGGACATAAGAATTGTAAAACTTCAAAAGGTGAAAAAAAAAATTCAAGTGAAAATGGTATTTGATATTTAGAGTTGTGTTTGGACATAAAATTCAGTTTGGGTTGTTTTTGAAATTTTATGAGTGATTTGAGCGAAAATTTTGAAAAACAACTTTTTGGAGTTTTTCAAATTTTCGAAAATTTTAAAATGCAACTTCAAGTGAAAATTGAAAATTTTATAAGCAAACGCTGATTTTGAACAAAAAGTGAACTTTTTTGGCAAAAAGGATTTTTTAATGTCCAACGGGCTAACATAATGGAAAAATCAAAGTGAAACAAAAAAACGTTCTTTGTAAGTTTTTTTGTTTTTTGCGAATTTATTTAAGGCCAGAGTTGAGGCTCTCCTGGGCCGAGGGTCTGTCAGTCCTGTTTGCCTTTGTAAAGGTTGGGATAAGATCTGCGTATACTATACCCCTTGAACCCTACTTGTGAAATTACATTAAGTAATGTTGTTGTTGTTGTTTGAATTTATTAAAGGTTAATTAAGTTAGACAAGTGATGCTAACATAAAGGTTCTTGAGCAAGAATACGTACACATCTTTATTGTTTGATGAGTTACAAAAACTCTAGTTTAAGTGTAAACAAGGTGGCTTTTGGATTTGCTACTTGTTTAGTTTTTGGTAAGAAATTTAATTAGCTAACTTATTTTTCCCTTTTAAAGCCAAGTTGCTTTTTCTAGTAGTTTTCGTTAAAATATCTAATTCGTTACAAATATGAGAATTGAGATAGATATGATATTATGACATTTTATTTATGGTGAATATCTATATTTTAGAGAGATTCTAGGGTTTGTTACTTGGTGGTTAAGTTACTTTTCCCCTATAAATAAAGAAGTTCTATTCCATTGTAATTGATCCCAATCAATAAGAATTCTCTCTCCCTTCTTTTCTATGCAATATTCTTCTTCTTCTTCTTTTATTGTTTCATAACACGTTATCAACACGAGACTCTAACCAATTGAGTAGAATATTTGGGATTGAGCATAATGATTGTCAATCGTTCCATGAACTTCTTTCATGGTTAAATTCTGGATTTAAGGTAAGTATTTTACTTTATTTTTCTGTTTTAAATTCTTGAAATTCTATAATTTGATTTTAAACACAAGCAAAGACAATAAACTTTGATTATTACTCTAATAGAGTTTGCAAGAAATTATAACCACTCGAAGTGGTAAAATTTCTATGCCTTGCATGTTCAAATTCATGTATGATTGTGGGCAAAGAAGTGGAAACACGTCCTACTGAATTTGCTTCATTCTCATTCCCCTTAAGAGAATGTGATAACAATATATGATAAGTCTGAAAGAAGACAAAATTATTATCGTGAAGGTATCAATGGATGTGGACGTGACACTAGAAAAAAATATAATTGTCATCATTGTGATAATGAGAATAATAAGGATTCTCAAAACAATTCTTCACCATGTGAAAGTAATACTTGTCATGTATTTGACGTGAGATTTTGTAACACACATATAGATGATTATGGTCCATTCATGATGTGAATGTGACAAAATCTGATTTATGAATACATATTCATTCTTGGAAGAATATGTAAGTGCTAGTGGTAGTGAATATACCACACTCACCTCTAAGAGGAGGCTTGAGATAAAATAAGAAGATAATGTCATTATTATGGCATGTGGTCATTGGTCACGTACCTATTGTACGCCAAAATATTTTGGCAATGTGATTACTAAAGGATAACAGTAATGCAATAAACAGTTCTTGCATATAATTTTGACAATGACCATAATTTATAACTTTCTCTTTAAAAGTGATATTCACCATATGGATGTTGATGAATATGTGGTAGTATCAAATTAATTGAAAGCTTTGGAAGAGCCAATTATACTATTTTGGAGGAATACGGTTGATTATCATGTCAATTTATTGTGTCGTAGTAAGTCTCAAAAAAACTTATTGAATTTCTAAAGTATTCGTGAAAGCGGTTGGTTATATTAAGGTTATAAATAAAGAAAAGATTTAATATCTTCGATTACTACAACTTGTAGCGGGGTAATATGTATGTTAAAGTTACCCGCTTTATTCTCCAGTTTGTACTACACAAATAAAAGAATATCACAATAAAGTAGATTTTTAGTGATATAAAAGTCCATATCATAATAAACTTGGAGTTTATTGATAATTGCACACGCCATGGTATAAACCTGAACTTTATCAATATTGATAATTTATTCAGTTGGCATAAATGGTTTAGCCATATCAATTTAAGTATGATGTGCAAAAATGAAAGAGAATTCGCATAGACAAATATTAAAGAACAAGAAAGTCCTTTACGAATTCTCTTATTTTGCTTGTTCTCATTAACTAGTAGACCAACTAAAAATTGGGATTGAATCTCATGAATGCTGGAAATATCAAAGGTGAATATGAGTCCATTCACCTGCCATGTATACCATATAAGATGCACCTATGAGATGGTTACATGTGCAATTATCATTAACCTGCAACCTAGTGTTTGGGAGGTAACTTGCTGAATAATTTAGTTTAGAACATAATTTTCAGATTTTTTATTCAAGATAGTTCATCTTAATAAGTTGGTTTCATTTAGCAAAATGATTTAATGAGTGCCTCCACTTAATAGCTAAATTATTGCTGATGAGAACAAAGTTATCTATATCAGTTTGATATATGTTATACACGAAAGTATATTACATTCTCCCCTCACAAGTGGTTCAAGGTCAAGAACCAAATAATTCCAGCTTATTATTATTGATGTGCGGTGTATATTTTAATTAACACCATAATGCACAAAGATGGATTCCCAAAGTTGAGGAAGCAAGTTAGTTTTTCTAACATGAGGGGGAGAGATGATAAACATTTGAGAAAAAGTTACATGGGATAAAGTATTATTAATAGATCTCGATCCTCGAATAAGATAATATGAACTTGAAGTTCATAAAAAGATAATTCATTTGCAATATATTGCAAAGCATGTCAGACGCATTTCCTGACCCAAAGAAAGTAACTATATTCTCATTGCAAATGCTCCTATTAAGTCCTTGAAGGACAAAGTCTATGGTACACTTAAAGTGTATAGACAAATCGGTTCAAATAAACTTCTTGACAAAGAAGATGAGTACATGATCAAAATGATTATAATAAATGAGCCAAGTGATCTAGAAGATCACATGACATAACACTTCATAAAATCCCAGGAGAGATTTAGGTACCTGAATATATTAATGAAGAGATCTCTATGTTATGTTTTTATGAAAAAAATATTGGAACCGATATAAAATGTTCGTCGACGACATCTATCATAGCGCTAAGTATAGATGAGGATCTTAAGTCTATCGAATACAGACACAAAAATATTGACCAAATGGAAGAGACACAATTCAAATAGAATTGGTTTCATATGAAATACATGTAATTTTGGACATGTAGTTCACACACATAAAGTATAAAGTCAATGGAGTGAGCAATCACTCTCATGTATCTTATATGTCCGGCATGGCATGAAAACTTGATGCAAATCTAAAGTCTATTTATATGGCTTATATGACTTAACTTATATGACAATCCCTGGAGAATTTAAATTTCTTAAAGCATATATAATTCTTGGTTCTGAAGTACCACATCATACGTGCAATTTGTGTACATTTGTACCTTGCTATAACTATAAGCATGATAATGTGATAGCGAGAATTTTTCTCTCTATGGAGATACTGAAAAGGCTATTCCATGACATTATATATATATAAGAATGATGATTTAAAGGTGCAACATATTCATTCAAGTGATAATATGACTAATTTATTCATCAAATTTCTGCTGACGTCAACCTTCAAGAAGCTAATCCACAAGATTAGGATGCGACGACTCAAAGATGTGAATTGATGCTCTTATCAGGGGGAGTTAATACGTGTTGTATTTTTTTTTTCCTTACAAGGTTTTGTCCCACTGGATTTTTCTTGCAATATTTTTTAACGAGGCAACCAAAAGACGTATTGTTAGATATGTGTACTCTTTTTTCTTTTCTAGAATTTTTTTCCCACTGGATTTTATTTTAGTTAAGGTTTTAACGAGGCACATTATCTGTTGAATAAACATTCAAGGGGGGGTGTAATAAATAGAATTCTATTTATGGTGAATGTCTATATTCTAGAGAGATTCTAGGATTTGTTATTTGGCTGCTAAGTCACTTTTGTATAAATAAAGAAGTTTTATTCCAATTTAATTGATCCCAATCAATAAAAATTCTCTCTCCCTTCTTTTCTCGGCAATATTCTTCTTCTTCTTTTATTGTTTCATAACACTATCCAATTTATTTCATGCATACACGTTGGAATAATAGTTAGACAAAGGAAAGAGTGAAAACTTAAGAGAAGACTGTTTTAAAAGTCTAAATTTACATTTTAATTTCTCAACGTGAGAATCGATTATGCAAATCATAACTTTTATAAATTCCACTACATTTATGATGGAATTCCTAGCAAGACTCATTAATATATGTGAGAAAATGGTCGTAAAAATAGGAGACAAGATTTTAATTTTGCTAAAAAGTTTGAAGACAGATATTTCCCGGTCCAAAATAAGTGATTTTTGGTTATTTTTACACATATTAAGAAATTCACCTTTTAACATTAATTAGCAATGAAATTGACTATATTAACTTTTACTATATTTTCACACATACTCCAATACTCCCTCCGGTCCAAAATAAGTGATTTTTTGGATGTTTTCACACAGATTAAGAAATCCATCTTTTAACATTAATTAGCAATGAAATTGACCATATTAACCTTTATTATTTCACATAAACACTCCTAATACATATTCCAACACTATTTACTCCAAGGACAATGCAGGAAAAAATAATTAATTCATTCTTGAAATCTGGAAAAATCACTTATTTTGGACCACAAAAAGAAGGCCAAAAAATCACTTATTATGGACCGGAGGAAGTATTATTTACTCCAACGGCAATGCAGGAAAAAAATAACATTCTTAAAATATGCAAAAGTTACTTATTTTGTACCACAATAAAAAAAACTAAAAAATCACTTATTGTGGACGTGAGGGAGTAAGATATTGTGTTAAAGTACTTTACGTCAATATAGCAAAATAGTAAACATGATATAAAATGTTATTATTATAAAGTGATCGTCATTTTTACATTATCTTGATTTTATTTTAGTTTATTGAAAATTCTATTGGTGTGATTTCTTTTCAAAAGGTTAAATTAGACTTTTTGGTAACAAAATTAATTTTTCATTAACACATAGTTAAACTGTTGCTTGCTCTTATATCTTCCGGAAATAATTTATTTATTTTTAAAAAATACAAACATTAGTTTTTACATTAACATAGATAAATTTTCTGTTTGTACTACAGAAAAATCAAAAATACTATAGCTGTTGTTTTCTCTTATATTTTCTGGATATAATTAACTTATTTTTTAAAAATACAAAAATTAGTTTTTTCAGTGCCACTCTTAAAAGCTCTGCTTTATAGAATTAACTAATGCATTCTCAATTTCAGTTTTTCAATTCAATAATGTTTTGAAATTAAAAAATTTTGGTTCAAAATTTCAGAAGTAATGACTAAGAGCCGGTTTGGACATAATTTTATTTTCCTTTTCTTGAAAAAAATTCACTTTTTTTCGAAATCAGCAACGTTCATAAAATTTTTAATTTTTACTTAAAGATGCATTTTAGAAATTTTCGAAAATTTAAAAAACTCCAAAAAGTTGTTTTCCATAATTTTCACTCAAATCACCGACAAAACTTCAAAAACAACCAAAATTGAATTTATGTCCAAACACAACTCTAAATTTCATATACCGTTGAAAAAATTTTCTGCCATTTTTTAGAATTTTACCATTTTCAGTGGAACATTATGTCACCAATCTGTAGCTGCCTATCCTAACAAAGACAAAACCAAAAATTTAACTCTGATTGGTCCATTTTGTGTTGCTGTGGTATGCTTCATCATCCAATTCACATTCTATGTAGATAAGCTTTATTGTCCTAATAAACAGACGCCCAAAAACATTACACATTTCTCCTTTCAAATTACATAGTGCCTTTGTTTGGTCCATTTTTTCCATGGCTCTAGCCATTCATTCCACTGCATTTTCTAGCATCCCATTCAGGTCAGTAACACTGAATTACAAATTTAGTTCTTCAGTATATGGTATTCTGTAATTTTAAGGGCAACCCGACGCATAAAGCATTCTGTAGCGTCAGGGGAAGAGCAGCAATCCAAAGGGGTGTGATTTAGGCAGCCACCTGATGCAAGCATCAACGGCTGATTCCACGGCTCGAACCCGTAACCTATAAGTCACACAGAGACAACTAGACCATCAGGGGCGGAGTTAGAGTGTCCCGAGCGGTTTCAGACGAACTTAGTAGCTTTAGTTCGAACACTGTACTTATCTTTGGAAATTCATTGAATATATATAAGTTATTAATTTAGAATCCAGTAGCTTAAAATCATTAAAATTCTAAACCCATAAACTTAAAATCCTAACTCCGCATCTGTAAGACCGTGGCTTTAAGGCTCCCCTACCGTAATTCTATTTCTAAGTAATTCGAAGATACTTTAATGTGTAATCATCATATCTAAAAGCATAAACTATTACATAAAATATTCTTTTTACTTTCTGGGCGTCGATTACCATATTAAATTATGCGACCATCTCATATGAATGCATAAATTATTAGAGAGTGTACGTTTTTATTTACTTAATTATATTACGTCTCAACAGATTCTAGTATTATCTTGATTCAGGGAGCTACCTACAAAAAATTTTCCTGGGAAAGTTTCAACAGGTTTATTATCCAGAAAAAGTAGATTGAATGCTGGAAAAGAGGTTTCAAGTGTTTGTGAACCACTCCCTCCAGATAGGCCATTATGGTTTCCTGGAAGTTCACCTCCAGAATGGCTTGATGGCAGGTTACATTAAGTTTGTCTTTTTTTTTATAGTTAATTTTCCTTTTTCTAATTGGTTTATTTTACAGATATATGATTTGTTTTTTTGTTCTTAAATTGCAGTCTTCCTGGAGATTTTGGCTTTGATCCACTTGGATTAGGTACATAACGTAAATGTCACTATTTTTTCTATTAACACTATGTGCAAATTATGAGAAAAAAATGAGTCTTGATGCAATTCTTGGAGTTACAGTTGAACTATCAGTCAAGGAATTTCACTACCTTAGGACTATTATAGTTATAATTGTCGTTCATCGAGGCCTCGGCCACCGGCTCCCTTATCATCGGGCGATGTTGCATGGACTCTCCAAAAATGCCGTTGTACCATTGTTGGATCTTCTAAAAGTGCATTGGTTTTGGAGGATCTGACATGCACCCGACGATGTTTTTGGAGAGTCCGAGCAACATAGTCATCACGTCACTCAACGTTGTTGACCTTTTGGTACATTGTCTAAGGACTTTGCGAAGACGTGTGTTTTTCGTAAACAACCGCTCCGACTCCCTTACCATCAGGCGATGTTGCATGGCATCTCCAAAAATGTTGTTGTATCCATGCTGGATCTTCTAAAAGTGCATTTTGGAGGATCTGACACGCACACAACAATATTTTTAGAAAGTCCGAGCAACATAGTTTACTCAACTCTCTTGACCTTTTGCTACACGGTCTTAGGACTTCGCAAAGACCTGTGTTTTTGGTAAACAGCTTTCAGAGCCTGGTCATTGCTACCCCTTTGTGAGGAGGCACCCCTACTCTCGAAGTTAAGGGGCTATTTTGCCGAGTTTGGAATTGACACTTTAGATCCAGATAGACTGTATCTTGTAAATTAGAAATATTTTCTTTCTTTTTTTCCGATCTTTTGGATCGTTTCGTTTATATTCTTTAATGACCAACAGTTGGAATTTTTAATTAAGCAATGGTCTCCTTTTCAGGGTCTGATCCTGAAACATTAAAATGGTTTGCTCAAGCTGAGCTAATGCACAGCAGATGGGCAATGTTAGCAGTAGCTGGAATTCTAATTCCAGAATGGTTAGAAAGTCTTGGATTCATTGACAACTTTTCATGGTATGATGCTGGTGAAAGAGAGTATTTTGCAGATTCCACAACTTTATTTGTTGTGCAATTAGTCCTCATGGGCTGGGCCGAGGGTCGAAGATGGGCCGATATAATGAATCCAGGTTGTGTTGACATTGAACCAAAAGTACCTCACAAGAAGAAACCAAAATCAGATGTTGGATATCCTGGTGGATTATGGTTTGATCCTTTTATGTGGGGAAGAGGATCCCCTGAACCTGTTATGGTTTTGAGAACTAAGGAGATCAAGAATGGTCGACTCGCTATGTTAGCTTTTGTTGGATTTTGTTTTCAAGCTGTGTACACTGGACAAGGACCTATTGAGAATTTAATGTCACATCTTGCTGATCCTGGACATAACAACATATTCGCGGTACATAAATTTATCATCATCCCGCTTTCACGTAGGGTTCGTGGAAGGGCCGCACCTTCAAGAGGTGTGATATAGACAACTTACCCTAATGCAAGCATTAGTGGCTGCTTCCACGGCTCGAACCTGTGACTTATAGGTCACACGAAGACAACTTTATCGTTGCTCCAAGGCTCCCCTTCTATCATCATCTTGACAATTTTCAAGAAAGATGTTATAGATATTTTATGTGGTTTGTTCATCTTTTTAATATTCATCTTGTTCATCTTTGCAGGCTTTTGGATCCCAATGATGGTTTTATATTCAAGAATGAAGAGATTCAGAAATGATGATACTTACACCAACAATGTTAAAATGACTCCATTGTACCAAGAATTTCTCCTATATGTTAATGCATTCATGTAAATGAAATATCAATCTTGATTTTTTGACCTTATACTGATTTGTCAATGCCAAAGTTTTGAAACATATGGTAGAAGTCATTCCAAAACATTTGGCACTTAAGGATGCAGCGTAATGGTTAATGAAGTGGGTGAATAGCATCGTAGACCGACATTCAAATCCTAACAAAGGCAAAAAAAGCATGATCTCTTTCGATTTGCTTTCAAATCCTAACAAAGGCAAAAAATGCTATATGATCTCTTTCGATTTGCTTACGCATCGCTAGGCTAAATTACCAGATACATGTGTCGTTGAGAGGTAATAGTTACCCGATAGATAGTCAAGTGCGCACAAGCCGCTACTAATAATTACTCGGTATAATAATCAAGGTGTACACAACCTTGATAGAATAGTCAAGATGCGCGCAAGCTGAGACATTACTCTTATTATTAAAAGGAAAGGTCATTCCAAGACATATGGGGTATATAGTGAAATCTGCCTAATTAATTAGTTCAGCGGAAAAGCATCTATTACCATAGACAAGGTCAATTCAAGATTCACCTTTCTTTCCACCCAAAATTCTGGATCTGTTGTCTCAAACAACATTGTGTGTCATCTAGGACCCACCCCCACCCCATCCCACCCCACCCACCCCTAACACTAATACAACAACAACAACAACAACAATGACCCAGTATAGTCCTACAAGTGGGGTCTAGGGAGGGTAGTATGTACGCAGACCTTACCTCTACTCCAATGAGGTAGAGAGGCTGTTTCCGATAGAATCTCGGCTCAAAAGACGAAAAGACAAAAAGAGACAATATATCAGTACCATCGTGGAATAATAACAACAACACAAGAACCAGTGAACATATGAAAGACAGAAGTAATTACCAGTAAATAAGGCCCGACGACTATGAAAATGGAAGAGTAGTGTAAACACATTACTAACCACTAGCAGTCTAAGACTAAATCCTATCAGCCTAACCTCTGGTAGACCAAATATGCTCAACTATCTCCTAACCCACAACCTTAATGCTCGACCTCCACAACTTTCTATCGAGTACCACCCCTAACACTAATATTTTTCAAAATTACAACATACACGTCAACCACCCACCCACCCCCCAAATTACACACCATGACACATCAGCATTCCATTGTCCAAAAACAAACAAACCAATCAAGAAAACCAGTATACACCTTCCAAAAAAAGAAACAAAGAAATCCAATCTGTGAGGACAGCGACTGATTGTTTCTTTAGGGGAAGGTGTCATGTCTAGTAACAAACATGGCCACTGTTCCCCTCCTCCTTCCTCCTCCTCTTCTAGCAACCTCTCCCAAAAAACACCTTCTTTTTTACATCTCCATTTTCTTCCTCATTTTTCTATCTAATACACCATTTTCTTTCTCCATTTCAGAGGATGAGGCATTGATCAAGTTCAAAGAATCTTTAAAAAATACAACAGCTTTAGATTCAACTTGGCATAAAGGATCAAATCCTTGTGACAAGAACAAGAAATGGACTCGTGTTCAATGCGAAGGGAACGCGGTCGAAGGTCTCCTTTTAGGTGAAACTGGCCTCTCAGGGGATATTAATGTTGATCCATTGATTGCACTTCCAGGCCTGAGAGTTCTTGAACTTGCAAATAATTCATTTTCCGGAACCATTCCTGAATTTTTCTTGCTTGGTGCTCTTAAATCTCTTTATATAGATGGAAACCAGTTTTCAGGAGAAATTCCTAAAGATTTCTTCTCTAAAATGGGATCTCTTAAAAAAATTTGGTTTTCAAGAAATAAATTTTCAGGGCCAATTCCTGAATCTTTGGCCAACTTGAAATATTTGATGGAACTTCATCTTGAAAGTAATGAATTTTCAGGTTCTATTCCATCATTTTCACAGACAAGTTTAACATCTATTGATCTGTCAAACAATAAATTACAAGGTGAAATTCCTCAAAGCATGTCAAGATTTGGTTCAGATTCCTTTAAAGGGAATAATGAATTATGTGGGAAACAATTAGGGAAAGAATGCAACAAGGAAAAAGAGAATAATACATTTCAAAGAGCACCAATGTCCAAACTGAAATGGATAATTCTTGGTTTAGTAGTTAGTCTTTTGTTGATAACGATTCTTTTTAAGGCCAAGCGCAAGGAGGATCATTTCGACAAGCTTGGAAAAGAGAATCTTGACGAGGGGTTGCACGTTTCAAGCTCGAATAGGAAGAGCACGAGCATTCGTAGTAAAGGAGGTGATTCGGTGCATGGATCATCGCGAAGGGGAACTGGATCGCAGAGGGGTAAGGCCATGGGTGATCTCGTGTTGGTAAACGAGGAAAAGGGTACGTTCGGATTGCCTGATTTGATGAAGGCAGCTGCTGAAGTCCTTGGGAACGGCGTATTAGGATCAGCTTATAAGGCAAAAATGGTTAATGGACTGTCTGTTGTGGTGAAAAGGTTGAGAGAGATGAATAAAATGAATAGAGATGTCTTTGATACAGAGATCAGGAAAATTAGCAAGTTAAGGCATAGGAATATATTGCAGTTATTGGCATATCATTACAGAAAAGAAGAGAAGTTGTTGGTGTCTGAATATGTTCCAAAAGGCAGCCTATTGTATCTATTACATGGTATGACAATTTTTTCTTCAGCTCCTATTTCAATTCACCTATTTCAATTGCAACTTCTTTTATGACATTTGCATGAGTATATATATTTTATATATATTTTAACGTTATGTATTCATATCTAATAACAAGGTGGGTTGCTCTGATGGTAAGCACCCTCCACTTCCATCAGAGCAAGGTGGGGAGTTCTTGGAGGGAAGGATGTCGAGGGTCTATTGGAAACAACCTCTCTATACTGGGTTGTTGCAATGTGACCAGGATGTCACGGGATCGAGCTGTGAAAATAGTCTCTTGCATAAATGCAGGGTAAGGCTGTGTACAATAGACCCTTGTGGTCCGGCTCTTCCTCGGACGCGGCGCATAGCGGGAGTATAGTGCACCTGACTGCCCTTTTTAGTGGATTTTTTACACATAAATATGTTTTAAGTCGAAGGTAGTAGGTTCAGATGAACACGGTAACCTATAGCTGCATCCGCCCCTGGATATACACTTTGTTCTTTATGTTAACTATCCTAATTTTGGACTTTCCCATGTACTTTTCAGGCGATCGAGGGATATCACACGCTGAGCTAAGTTGGCCTACGCGCCTAAAAATCATCCAGGGAGTTGCTAGTGGAATGAGTTTTCTTCATTCTGAATTTGCATCATATGTGGTGCCTCATGGAAACCTTAAGTCAAGCAACATTCTACTAACTGAAAAATATGAACCACTTCTCTCAGATTACGCCTTTTATCCGCTAATCAACAACACACAAACCGTTCAATGCCTATTCGCCTATAAATCCCCAGAAGCCATACAAAATCAACAAATCTCTCCAAAAAGTGATGTCTATTGTCTTGGAATCATAATACTCGAGATCCTTACAGGCAAATTCCCTTCACAGTATCTAAACAATCAAAAAGGTGGAACCGACGTTGTTCAATGGGCGCAATCAGCAATAGCTGACAACAGAGAATCAGAATTGATTGACCAAGAGATAGCAAATGCAACAGATTCCATTGAACAAATGGTGAAGCTACTTCATGTAGGAGCTGCTTGTACTGTAAGCGATCCGGATAAGAGGATTGACATGAAAGAAGCATCAAGAAGGATAGAAGAGATAAGTTTAATTTGATGGATATGAAATTTCTAAAAGGTGATAGGTTTAGATCAGGAACAGGAAGGCCAAAATAAGAAGTAAGACCATTGTGAAGGTTACACTTGATTTTGCATGTTCGTCTATTAAGCAAATAGCTTATTCATTTAAGTAATAAGTTCTTCTTCTAATTGTACATCTTCTGGTTTATTGTTTAGTATGGTATGAGACTTGGATCTCAGGCTTAGATATCCAAACTTGCACCAACAGTGTGATTATTCTCTGCACTGATCAATTTCGACATAGATTTTGAATATAACCTTCTGAATTCCCCCATATTCAGTTGATGTGAGCTCACATTTAGCGGCGGAGACATCCTTTAGTAAGAAATGTCATCCGACACGGCTTCACAAAATGTTTTCCTTATAGATATGATGAGTAAATAATATTCTTTTACAAAATCAATATTTATATATGCTTGAAAATAATACATAATATATCGCTTTGGTACAGGAAATAAAGTTTAAAAATCACTACATCAGACCTAATTACAAGTAGAATTGTGATTATAGGCCGGCGCTATTTACGCAAAATGCTGCATACGCCACTGTAAACGTTACACAATATCTAACATGCTCCAATCAGGAGAGCATCAGGTGTTAGTCACAAGATGATCTCTAGCTTTGAATTCTAAAACTGAAGTGAAGCACTCAGTAGAATATATAAATGAAAGGCTCTATATGTAATCCATCTCTTTCTATTTATTAATTTAAATTTATAAGTTAATCTAGTTCTTCTTACCTCCTAAACAACATAAGAAGCCTAAATGTACTTCCATTTCATTTTGTTAGAAGTACGAACAAAGTCTTATATTGATAGCTGAAAAGATTAAGAGCCTACATATACGATATAAGATCTCTTATTGATGTGAGGCCTTTTGGGAAAAACTGTGCGGGTTTGATCCAAAGCGGACAATATCACACTATGTCAAGAGTATCTTTGAGTTTGTTTAGCCCAACAACTGGTATCAGAGTCCAGTTTCAGCGAGACGAGTTGGAACTAGATGAAACTTGTATGGTTGGACTCGTATTCGAATGGGTGTTTGGCATTTGTGACTTTTGGTCGGGTTCCGGGGTGCGGGTGCGGGTTTATTTTTTGGTTGACATTTTGATAAATATCAGAACTTTATTGTTTTTGGCTAGATTTGAGCTGTTCGGAGGTCGATTCGCTCGGGAAGAGATTTCTAGAGCATTAATTTGGCTTGCTTGAGGTTAGTATCTTACCTAAACTTGGTTGATGACTATGTGCTATGAGTGGCACACATGTGATGGCAAAGTGATAGTGCGAGGCTCGATTGGCTTACTCTTACGAGCTTGGAGACGCGCACACGAAAAGAATGTAGTTACGGGCTTCAGTGCCAAAAATACTCTAACGATGAAGGTGACACACAATGAATCTCAAAAATTAACTCGTGGTAATGGGCCATGTGGGACTGGTTCGCTGGGGAGACCCAGGGATCGTGATAGTGGGGCACGTGGAATTTAGTTCAAGGCGAAGATTGTTGGGTATGCGAACAAAGTCCCACATCGATGACCGAAAATATTGGGAGCTTACATATAAGGTGTATGAATTTCTTAATGGTGTGAAACCTTTTGGGAAAACCGTATAGGCTACAAAGGGACATATTTAGGGTGTGTTTGGTATGAAGGAAAACATTTTCCGGAAATGTTTTCCAATTTTCCCATGTTTGGTTGGCTTAAATATTTTGGAAAATATTTTTCTCATTAACTCATTTTCCTCCAATTGGAAGAAAATATTTTCCCTATCAAGAGAACGGAAAATATTTTCCAAAACTCCTTCTCAAGCTTATCCACCCTATTCCTTACCCTCACCATCCCACANTTTTTTTTCTTTTTACTTTTTTTTTTTGTAATTTTCAAATTTCTATTCCCACCCTCCCCCGCCCCCACCCCTGCCTCCACTAATTTTTTTTTTAATTATATATTTTCATTTTTACTTTTTTCATCTTTTGGTTTACAGGTTCAAAATTTTACAAATTCCAAAGTTATGAGTGGAGGTTTATGTGTTTCGAAGTTTACGGGTTCGAATTTTCGCGGTTTTGAAAGTTTTACGGTTTAAAAGTTTATGAAATTTGTGGGTTCGGAAGGTTATTAGTTCGAAAGTTTATGGCTTCATGTTTATTGTATCAAAATTATTTATGAATACTCTTGAGAGAATATTTTCCACAAGAAAATATTTTTTTGGAAAATATTTTCCTTTATACCAAACACACCCTTAATGTGATCCTGTTTGACTATGTACTTAGTTTTAAAAAATTTATGATCTTAAATATGACATAAACTGCAAAAACTAGCCCTTCATATGTGAATTTTCGTTAAATTTTTTCCCCACAGGTTTTGCTAAATTGAACGAATGTGTTAAATAGTTGATAGAGATCAAAAGCTATTCACTTTTAGCAAATTTTAAGGTTATAATTATGAGATTAGTTTAGATTAGACCTCTAGACAAAGGCGGATGTAGTGTGTTGGCAACAGATTCAATTGAACCCAAAATTTACACAGAGTAAAAGTATAAAAAAATATTAAGATTACAGTAGATATGAACCCATAACTTTAAATAATATAATGGGTTCAATACTAAAAATGAACCCACAAAATTTAAGATAAAGGACCATTTTTTGTCATCTTATTAGATAAACTTTCAATTATCTCTTTATCATGTTAGTCAATAGAATTTGTTATTTTTAATTAAAAGGGTATTAATAATTCCCAACAAGCAGCAAGAGGAAGTAGACATGGTTGACAGACCAGCTCCACAGTAAACCCTGAGAAAAAAAGATGGCTTCAGCTTCCAAAATTGTAGCAAAGTTAAACTTGAAGCCACACCCAGAAGGTGGATTTTACTCTGAAACATTCAGAGACTTCTCTGTTATTCTCTCCACATCTCACCTTCCACCTACTTGTAAGTCTTTTTGTTTATAAACTTCTTTACTTTTTTGATTTTTTGGGTCTTTCTGTGTAAAGTTCTTTACTTTTTGATTTGTGGGTCTTGAATCTTTGTAACTGTGATCTGTCTTGATCCTTCCAATTAAGCTGCTCATGGGATTTTTTGGATATTTGTCTGTTTCTCTTCCATGCGTGGTTTTTTGGGATATATAGGTTATGGGGTTTTACTACAACAACCAGTGGAGGTGCCACATTGATCCAAGGGATGTCAAGCCAGGGGCGGATTTAGGGGGGGGCGGAAGGGGTTCACCCGAAACCCCTTCCCCGAAAAATTATATAAGGCACAATCTGTTTTTTACCTCTATATATCAAGTTTTGAATCCCTTGACACAACGCTCAGTGGTCAAGGGGGTTCAAATCCTTTGTAAGGTCATAGGTTCAACTTCCACTAGCTACAATTTGTTTTTAACTTTTTTCTTTTTGAACCCCCTTCGCGGAGATCCTAACTCCGCCGCTGTGTCAAGCGACACCCCTTCGTCGGAAAATTATACTATATTGCTAGATAATTTTTTTTATTTGATGTATATTTACTATACATTGACTCCCCTTAACTTTTCGATGTATCTAATTATTTATATTTTGGCACTCTTGATGAAAATTCTGGCCGCCACTGACAACAACAACAACATAACCAATGCAGTCCCGCAAGTGGGGTCTGGGGTAGGCAGATCTTACCCCTATCTTGTGAAGGTAAAGAAGCTGTTTCTGATGTTATGGGGTTTTACTATGTCCAGTGGAAGAGAAGATGGTTTTAGTAGCACATGAGGATAAAATGAGAGAAGGTCGCTTGAGATCTGTAGGTGTGAAGCCATGGTGAGTCAAGGTGTTAAAAGGGGACGAGGTAAACTAAAATCATATGGGAGGAAGTTGTGTTGAAAGACCTATAATCTCTTGATCTAAATCTTTCTCCATTTTCTCCACTAAAGGATAACGATTCCAAGGATCTCAATGCGCAAAGGAAAAAGAGGGAGGAAGGTAAAATCATGGATGGGGGCCACATGTAGCTTAAAGATTCCTTCAAGATTATTGAGTCGAACCCCTCTAGAGATAGATAGGGTTGTATTGATTGATTCCGGTCGGTTGCTTTCTGTTCATTTAATGCAGACAGCTCCGTTGGGCCGGTTCAATCACTCTGTATGAATTACTCAATGCACTTTCGGATCGTCTTGACGGTCTATACATTGTCGAACTTATTGGAAAAACATATGAAAGTAGGACACAAAAGATAGGCTTGAAACACCTTATAAACACTTTCCCTCTCATTTGCGAGATTGCTATGGGATTGAATGCAAATAGCTTTTGTAGATACGATAAGCCTCCTGAATTTTTAAACTAAGCAAATAGTGGAGAAATTTCGGTTAGGAGAACAAGAATAGCAACTTGATCTTTTAACTGTAAAAACTTGGACAAGAAAGATAGTTTGAGAATAGTTGTATGGAAGAATGTTGAGCCATTCTGCATACTGGATGTATTATTGGGTGCACTAGACAGCTTTTTCTCGTCAATGAAGTTTTGATTAAAGTGTTCCGTATCCACTAGACAAGAACAAAATATCAGTTGGTTAACTTGCAACAAAGAAGGTGCTCTGATGTTTTTTCGAAAAACATTAGCTTGCAAAAAAGTGTTAAGAACTGGAGTAAACTTTGGCGATTCCTTCAACTTCAATGCTCGTGGTGTTTTGCCACTAATTGGAGCATTCCATTGTCTTGAGCACTTAAAATATTTCGTCAACATGATGGAATTCTCTTTTCTGTTCTTAAGTTCTGACTGGTTTCTCAAGTGTAATATGAGTATCATTTACCTCATAAGTCATAACAGAGAATACTGGTTGAAATTGTCGTTCTCAAATTGGTTTGTTTTTCCCTGATCTTTTCTGATTATGCCTTTGCAGATAAGGTTGATCGACCTATCAGTACATGCATTTACTTCTTGCTGCCTTCTGGAAGTTCGTCTCACCTTCACCGGATACCATGTGCAGAAACATGGCATTTTTATATGGGAGAGCCAATTACGGTAACTACTCATACACTATAGTGAATGATCTTTCCTGCTTTATGTTAATGTGTGAACTGGAAATGATTTGGCTGGCATGACTCAAACACAAGTGTTAAGCAAAATTTAAAGAACTGTAAGGGTCATCATATTTCCTTTTCGGGCAGTTTCTACCATTTGGCTGCTCTGAATATTGAATGACATACTCGATTTGAGCTAGCAAGGGACCATATGACATGAAACAGATTCTAATTGCAGTTAGTTCATTGCACTTCAAACATAGCTTTTTCTTTCCATGCGACCATGCCTCATCATCTCACCTTGATTGAACACCACTTGGCCACATCTCAGCTATGGTGGATTTGGTGTACCCTTTGGGCTATGGCTTCATGTGA
The DNA here is from genome assembly GCA_005239495.1 of Nicotiana undulata. Classification (NCBI taxonomy): domain Eukaryota; kingdom Viridiplantae; phylum Streptophyta; class Magnoliopsida; order Solanales; family Solanaceae; genus Nicotiana; species Nicotiana undulata. The sequence goes on along the minus strand of ML271839.1, from coordinate 23,067 downwards.
ACCCATATTCCTAACACGGATTTTATTTGAAGATAAGTATTTTCTTCTTTTTTGGTAGTTTGCCATTTCCAATATTTGTGATATTCTCAATTAGATAAGAACAACGAAAGTTAGGGCCCGATTTACCAACCAGTGGAACTGCACCTGTAAATTGGATATTGTCCCTCGAGTATATTTGAACAACATGGAAAAAAGCTAAATTGGATTGAAGACAAGATCGTTAACAATCCATTATGCAAGGACTATGATTTCATTAGAATCTCCTAATGAAATTCTTAATTTCAAGATTTAATCCTGGATATCATAACAATCCGTTTAGACACCCAATAGAGGCTCTAAACTACTACTTTCTTCTTAAACATCCACACCCTCTCTGGATAGGTCTAATAACCATGGTCCAAAGATGCAAACTTTTGTTTTGGAAGATCAAACGATCAATTGAATGAAGCATTTTTCGAAGATTTAATCCCACTACAAGTTTTCTAGGATGCAAGATACATAAACACTAAATTCTAGGCAATAAAAGGTATGAATTCCAAAAAGATACTGTGGCAAAACGACAATCCTTGTGTGAAGGCCAACATTCCTCGCCTTAAACCCAAAAATGCCAAAATGAAATATTTAATGATACTTGGGTTTGTATTTATCCCATATTTGGTTATGGGTAATAGTTAATGGTGGGATAACTTTTATACCAAAATAGTGGGATGAACTATCTCATATGGGATAGCTAATCCCATGGGATATCCTTGTTTATCCCACATGGTAACCAAATGATATTACTAAAACTTATAGTGTTTAGTTTCATGGGCAATAATAAATTACAAAAGTTACTCAAGTTGCCCAAATGTGGTAAATTAATGGTGTAGTTTCCACTCTAAATTTTGTTTTTACAAATTTCACTTTTTTATTATTTATGTGAAACGCCTAAAATTGCAGTCAGATAATCATAATTGGGTACACTGATTTCCCTCTCCTGTATTTCTTTTCACTTTTCTTCGCTTCTGCAAAGGGAAATCAACATCAATCACTCAATAAATAGAAGGAATGACTTTTCGGATGACAATTTCGACATTCCCAAAATTAAAAAAGATTAATGAACCAGTCATTTGGAAATTCTTTTTACATTTTTACATGAAAACCTTTTACTCTTCCCAAAATGAATAAGATATTTTTCTCGAATAATTATTAAAATTAAGATGTTAAGTAATTTATTTTTCTACCCAATTAATGGGAGTACGAGTATGAGTTTTAATTCTACTTTTATGCACTGATGTGGTCGTTCAACCTAAATAAATCATAGAGAATGGAACTAATTACCTGAAAAATAACAGCTTAAATTACTATACATGTAACCATAACATTAATTGACAAATTGCTGTGATTTCTTATTACTATAGGTAACTACAACAACAATTTACGATCTAGGGCCTGCTGAATTCGATAAACACTAACTTATATTCAGATTTTGAGCTAATTAAAATATAACGTTTTTGTGTTGAATGATGGTAATTACAACATTACTTTACCATATATTAGCACCCTTCAATAATGTATGATTAAAATGGCAAATAAATTTTATAGTGGAGTAACAAAATATCCCCACATGACATACTTTTACTATTCGCATAACAAAATTTTATAGTGGAGTAACAAATTTTACATTTCTCCATGACATTTATTTACTCTTCCCAGAATGAAAGTAGATAGGTTAATTTGACATATTTTCCCATGGTAAATATCTTTTTAGGCCACTGTAAATTGTATTGTCTCTCTAAGATGCTCACAATCTCGGCAGTTTAGCATGTAAAGCGGTAGTAGGTAACTAAATTTTTGGATTTTCTCGCAAGACCTCCAATTTCAAACACTTTGATTGTTGTAGTAATTACTCTCTCTTAATATTACTCAGAACAACAAATTAAGGTAACACTACCAACAAATTTGAAATTCAGCCGGTAGGGTTTACAAAAGCGGTAAAAAAAAGGTACGGAACAACATATTACACTCTTTCCTTTATATGAAACATCGTTTATTTCATTCAATTCATGATATTAATTGTCTCTCTGCTCTTTTTGAATGATCACATTGTTTGCAGTTGGCACAAACTTCTTTGACATAAAATATGAAGGATAACAAATTATTTAGTAGCAATTCTCTGACCTTGTGATATATGATGGTGATCACTTTGTAGCAAGGTCCTCTTTTTAGGTTTTCAATTGCTTCCTTTGGCTGTGTATATTGTTATTGGCAACTCTTAGACTTTGATGTTCTCACCGCGAGTAAGAGTTCGTTTAGTCAAGCTGCCAAAAACTGCTTATTTTGAAAAGTGCTTTTGTTCAAAAGTGTTTTTTGAAAAAGTACTTTTGCAAAATAGCAGTATGTGTTTGACCAATTCATTTGAGTAGTGCTTTTTTAAGCTCATTGTGTTTGGTCAATCTTGTAAAAAGTACTTTTAAGTATAAAATTATTAAAAAGACAGTAAAGGTTTAATTTGTAATTAGTATTATTTAGAAATGAAATATAAATTTAAATATTCATCATAAAATAATTCAATTAAAATATAAAGCGTAAAATAAAAATAAAAATAAAACTTAAAAATTCCAATCAACATAAAATGTAGTTATTCCAATCAATAACATTGAGTATTTGGATTACTTATTGTTTACTTGATAGTTTAATTATGTCAAAATACATCATTCAATATAAATTTAAGATCTACTTTTAGGAATAGGAGAAAGAGAATAAAATTTTGATCAAAATAAAAAAAAGAAGAAAGGTATAGTAGAATTGAAAAGGAAAGTAAAAAGGAAATGAAAAATGTTATATTGATGAGGGATACGTTATAAAATATAAATTTATTGTAAGGTTATTTTTGTCTTGAACAAATCAATTTTCTGCTGGAACTAGAATTTGTAGCTCATTCAAAAGTAGAAAAACAACTTTTGCTGCTACTCAAAAGTGCTTTTTTATTTTGGTCAAACACCTTAATTTTCCAAAAGGTACTTTTTTGACAAAAAAAATACTTTTGGCCTCCCAGAAGCTTGGCCAAACATGCTCTAAGATTGTCTTTTGGGGGCATGGCTGTACGAATCATTTAGTCCTATGTGGAATTGAAATTGCCTCTGAGACTGAAAATGCTTCAGGAACAATGTAGATTTCACTGTTTTCCATAAAAAAAAAGTGTGTCAACAGTGTCATGTTAGTCCTATGGACAAGTCCCATCCATTTCGGAAAATTAGGGGGCATATGTTTAGGTTTTGGTTTGTATTATTTGTTAAACAAGTCTTGATTTAAAGATATCAAGACGTGTTTAAAGTACTTGATCCCTAACCTCTCTGATTTTCCTGGTATGATTCGTTAAACAAATGTTGATTTAAAGGCATTTGAATGTGTTTAAAGTAGTCGATCCCTAAACTTTCTGGCTTTGCATATACCATGACTTCATCATCAAACAAACTAGCTAGGGCACATCAAGCTAGAGATAATACTCCCCTTTCGGTCGGGCAAGGGTCTTCAGAGTGGGAAATGACAATCGAAGAGTTAAAGCGTTGGGATAAAGTCGTGGCTACCTATCGCTTGACTATCAACAACGTAACTGCCGAATGTGATGATACAAAGACTGCACTGATAGAGAGCATGATGAAAAGAAATTGTTCTATCTAATTTGAAATTCAGGTCCGTCTGTAGCTCGATGAGGCTTTGAAGTATCAAATGCCGGCTGTATATTTAGCCTACCGCTGAGGACAACGTTTGGTGGATAGGGACCGCACTATTCAAGCAATGTACAATCAAGTGTCTAAAACTGCAAAATATATCGTGCGGCCCCACATGGATTGTCACACTCTTTCTATTGAGCAGATTCTAGAAATGATTGCCGTTGACATGTATCAAATGCTATGCATTCTCAGAGGTGACACACCTCCAGAGTCACAAGGGGGAACTTAGTTGGAGCCCTCTAACTAGGGTTATGGATCGGGAAATGACTAACTGATGTAGCATTTTGGATCAGTTTGGGCATTTGTGTAATGTACCATCCTTTTTCCTTAGACTTCGTAAAAGCCAATAGGAGGTACTATTTTGGTTATGATTAGGTCAAGCTTGTTCAAACTCGTGCCTCTTTGAGGCACACTAGGATTATCACGTCATGTACTACTTTCTTCTGTAGTTCTATCAAAGCCATGGATAATACGGGACACATGAAAGTATCAAAGCACATGATGTAGTGATAGAACTCAGTCTGTTTTAAAGATTTTGATTGAGCTACAGAATAAAGTATTACATGACGTGATAATCCTAGCGTGCCCGGACGAGGTACGAGTTTGAACTTTGAACAAGCTTGACCTAATCACAACCAAAATGGAACCACCTATTGACTTTTACGAAGTCTAAGCAAAAAAGGGTGGTGCACTCTTTCTAATTTTCATATGGAAACTACATCAGAATTTACCACATTTGGGCAGCTTCAGTAAACTTTTATAATTTATTATTGCCCATAAAATTAAACACAGTGTTAGTAATATCGTTTGGTTACCATGTGGATACATATGGATATCACATGGGATTAGCTATCCCATCTTCTATGAGATGATTTATCCCACTATTTTGGTATAAAAGTTGTTACTTGTTACACCATTAGCTATTATCCATAACCAAAAACGGGATAAATACAAACTCATATTTTATACCGGGATTTGTATCACTAAATATGTTGTCCTTTTTTGGCTTTAAGGCAAGGAGTGTTGGCCTTTAGACAAGGATTGTCGTTTCGCCACTGGATGTTTATTAAATTTATTCCGTTATTGCCTAGAATATAGTTTTTATGTATGTTGCATTTATTATGAGAAAAACACTTTGTTAAAAGCGTGTGAATACTATACCAAGTCAAGAGAGAATAAATATCATTGAACAAGAAGTTGTTTTCTTGTTCCGTTTATTTTAAGTTGAAATTCTTCCCAAAGTAGGATCACGTTTAAGGATGTCTAGGGCCCTATTGACCACAGTCGGATGCAAGTTTGATCTATCAGCTGTGACAGTTAAACATGCTTTGCACTTCCAACAGGAGGAGAATCCACTGCCTCTCTCTCTCTCTCTATATATATATAGAGGCAGTGGAAAAGTACAAAATATTCAATAAAAATCTGAATCCATAATTTAAAGAATACAATGAGTTTACTGAATCCGCCTCTGCATCTAGTTATCATATCTGGTCTGGAACTCTTGTTTCTTATTTTGAATCTTCATAACCAGATAATAGAAACATTTTTTATTCCCAGTTAAGAGTATGCATTGCTTATCACTAATATTTTCCTAGAAAATAAAATAGCTTTACACAATGATGACATTTTATGTGTTTTCAGGTAATGGAACTAAATGAGACTGATGGCAAGGTGAAGTTAACTTGCATCGGACCTGATCCGCTTGCAGATGATCAACTGGTGCAATATACAGTACCTCCAAACGTATGGTTTGGCGCATTTCCCACGAGGGACTTCGATATTTCTGCTGACATGAGAGTAACGAAAGCGCCTGCCAGGGATGGTGAGAAGCACTTCTCTTTAGTTGGATGCACCTGTGCTCCAGCATTCCAGTTTGAAGATTTTGAACTGGCGAAACGTTCTGAGCTTGTTTCGCGTTTTCCTGCTCATGAATCCCTTGTCTCTTTGCTCACCTTCCCCGAGTGAACATGCTTAGTCTTTTGTTTCTTTAAAAGATCTGTACTTGTATTGTCTCCATCATATTTGGGCAACCTGGGACTTGGAAACAGTTGCTCATTTCCTGTCTCATCTTAGTATTCAAGCTATTTGTGGGTACTTTGATCTGAGTGGCAATAAAAGATGATCAGTGTGCTATCTAGTTGAATAATTTCCTTTTTCAGCATTGTTAACTGGTAAGGGAAGCCTTGGCGTAACTGGTAAAGTTGTTGTCATGTGATCAAGAGATCACTGATTCGAGCCGTGGAAACAACCTCTTACAGAAATGTAGGATAACTCTGCGACAATAGACCCTTGTGGTCCTACAAAAGTGTTTCCTATTCAAGTTCCGAAATAGTTTTGTTAATCCCCTTAACCAAGTTGTTATTACCTTAGTACCTAAGATTAGAGTGTGGAAATTCCACCTTTTGCCTTTAGTCAACCACTAGAGACCCTTTTTTTATTTATTTATTATTTATTACAATGAAGAGAAGCAAAGAGCAAATGATACTAGAGTTAATTCAACATACATCTTACCAATTAGTTATCTTAATTAAGCGACAGTTTTAAGATGGAAATAAGCTAATATATCATCTTTGTCATTTTATAATATTCTAGTTTATAGTGCTAATCAATGGTGTGGAAATAGGAGCGGTTCAAGCATATGTGCGGCCTAAAACCAAAGTTTAATGCGAGGCCTAACTCTTTAAAAGAAAATTATGACATATTTTTATTGAAGTCCATTTTTCTAGATTTTTGAGATGCAAAGTTGTTAATAATTCCTTTTCAATTGACTAGTATCTATGAACGTGCGTCGCACGTTAGTAATGGCACATGCTTTTAAATATTTATTTATATAAAAGAATAGTAAAATTTGATTAATGACAGAAATTTTATGTATAATAATACAATAATTATCTAAATGCCGAAAAATATTATTACATTAACATAATACGTGAATTCAAAATGAAAGGACACCATCATAACTTACACAAGTGGTCAATTTAGACATATTAGTTAGATAATTATGTATTATAGTTTAAAAGTATTTAATATGATGGTAACTTACCGAACATTTATTTGTAGACGATATTTTGTGTATATTTTCTTCTTATGTTTTGGTTGCTCTGACATAATCAAAACTCTAGTTGTCGATATTGATATCCATCTTGCAATATATAGTTCTTTGTACAAGCAACGTATTGCAGTAAATATAGTCCAATATTTAGGATGTTGACCTTTTGATTTATTTATAATTGTAAAACATAAACATACTAAAATTATTTTCACACAAATTTAAAAGAATATCTTTTAGTTTCAAAAACGAAAGTTAAATTCGAGGATAAATACATACTTAGAAGTACATTGACTAGTTTTGTAATTTCTGTACGTATGACGTTATTGTCAAAACTTTTGTATACCATTTGTGTGCTATTATATAAGCTATTTGGCGGATCTAAGTTCCTCAGTAGCATGATGAACATATTTTTCTTCAAAATCAACCTATATGCAATGGAAGATCAATTTTTAACTTAGTTTATTACATACACAGTGATACTAACATACCTAAGAATTAATGAACTAGACAACAAACCTGTGTGGTGGAAGGCCATTTGGTATTAAAGTATTTAAGTATTCTCTTTGATAGTATTTGTTGGTATCATCTTCTGCTAAGTCAAAAACTGAAAAAGTTATTTTGTATTGATCACCGTGAAACTTAGCGATCAACCTTTTATTCAATTGATCAACATATTCATTTCTGCTAGCTAATATAGTTCTTTAGCTTCTATCATATAATTTGCATAAATTGCATTTTAATTTAATGATGAAAATACTTCCCTTATTAAATGCACTACTATTACAATTGGAATTGATAACCAAGTGTTCTCGAAGAACCAAGTCATCTTTTACTGGATGCTCTTTTTCGGTTCCGATACGAAGTAATAAGTCACTGAATGCTAGATCTGTTCATACTTTAATATATCTTGTCAGTTGAATCTTTTCCATTTGAGATCCTAAGTATAATTTTGGCAAACTAGCTCTTACTGTCTCTGCTTTCATCGATTTGGAACTACTGGTAATACTTAACAGAAATCACCTCTCAAACCATTACTTTTCACCAAACGACTCATTGACATCCAATGTATATTTAAAACTCCGATAAATTATATTGATCATTTAACGCTTAGCCATAAGCGCTTCATCCCATATTATTAATATTTCTTCCCTTATAAGTTTATCACCACTGCTCCACTTTGATATATTTGTGATGGTTATTTCAGTCGTTTGAAGAGGTATATCAAATCTAAAGTGAGTTGTACGACCTCATAATAAAATTATTGCTGATACACCACTTGTTATTGCTAACAGTAGCATGCCTCTCGATCTGACATTTACAAGTAATGCGTAGCATATGATTATTATTCTGATCCCCATGGAGTCATCTACATAGGATAATCTCGCTATATCAGAGTCGATTCTTTATAATATAGTCTTGAAAGCTTGTTGTTGTTCAAAGATTTAGCTTTGATTGTGCTTCCTCGGACACTTAAATGGACTTTCAATTTTTAATACTATACTAACCGTTTTACTTTTGGTTCTAATTTTCTTATTGTCTAACGCTCCTTTTATGAAATAAATTTATATACCCTAAGAGTTTTTTGTTAACTTAAAAAATAGTTTTTGTAATGACCCGATCGGTCTATTTGCTTTCTAGAACCCTAATCCCCTAAACAAGTCTTCATGTACATGCTTTTACTGATTAATGACTTGTAAGGGTGGTTTGTTTGGGATTTGAAAGAGTTTGGGTGAAATCAGAACACTTGGTTCCTTAAGGTTGGCTTAAAAGACCAAGTTTGACTTCGGTCAACATTTTGAGTAAACGACCTTCGAATTAGAATTTGACAGTTCCAATAGGTTTGTATGATGATTTTGGACTTGGCGTATGCCCGGATTGGGTTTGGATAACCCGGGAGCATTTCAACGCCTAATAGTGAAAGTTGGTTCTTGAAGGTTTTAGAAGTTCTTTAAATTTTGTTTAGAACGCGTTTTGGTGATATCGAGGTCCAAACGGAAATCCGAAACCGGGAATAGTTCCATAATGTCATTTAAGAATTGCATGCAAAATTTGGTGTCATTCCGAGTAGTGTAAGTACGATTCGGCGCATTGGAGCTAAATTGAAGAACTTGAAGTTCTTAAGTTTGATTCAATTGGTTTTGGGGTGTGATTCTTAGTTTTAATGTTGTTTCGGGCGTTCTGAGAGCTCGAGCGAGTCCGTTTTATGATTACAAATTTGTTGGTATGTTTGGACAGGGCCTCAGGGGGACCGGGTGCCATTCGGATGATGCACAAGTTGAGTTTAAAACTCAACAAGGCTATTGGTGCACTATATTTGGTGTGCCCGCACCTGCGAGCCTTTGGTGGCATGTGCGAGCCAAGCCCCGGGAGCCCATTTTTTGCATATGCGGGTCCTTCCCCCCAGAAGCGGAAACCAGTCTGCAGATGCGGCCCCAGCCGGCCTAGCCAATTTCGCAGAAGCGGATACCTGGTCCGTAGTGCTAAAATCGCTGTGGCAGTGAGGTTCATTTATTACAGGACTTAGGCCATTTTTCATTCATTTTCTTCCACTCTTGGGCGATTTGAGAGCTTCCAAGGAGGAGATATTGACCTAGCCTTGTGAGGTAAGTAATCTCTACTTAATGTGAGTTTAATACATATATTTTGGGTAGATTTTAACATGAAAATTGGTAGAAATCATGGTTTAGATGAAAAACCTAGGGTTTGATAAAAATGAGATTTTACCACGAGATTGACCATGAAACTTAGAATAGATCATATATTTATGTTCCTTGGGTTGTGGGTAACGACTTCCTTTGAATATTTTCGGAATCCGAACATGTGGGCTCGGGGGTGAATTTTTGGAATCTTGCAATTTGGGCTGGAAAAACATTTTAATAGTGGAGATATAAATTTTTGAGCTTAGATTAATTAGTTTATGTAATGTTTGACTAGTTTCGAGTCGTTCGGCGTCAAGTTTGGAGGTTTGAGCGCATTCTTGAAGTGAGAAGTAGGCTTTGAGATAAGGTAAGTCTCCTTTCTAACCTTCTAAGAGGGAATTAACCCCATATGCGAATTAAATAAATGTGTGAAACTATTTGTGGGGGGCTACGTACGTACGAGGTGACAAAAGTCCGTACATATCTACTATTATGTTATCGTCCGGGTAGTTTAGGACCCGTATCATGCTTTATTTGAAATGGTTGTGCCCTTACTTGTTAAATTGATTATTTGAGTCATGTTAGAATTTGATAAAAGGATTCGTAAAAGGTTAAGTTCACCTATTTGAAGAATTTATTGGAATACTTGACTGTAAAATGAGATATTGTATTCCCTTGAAAATAATTGTTATTTGTGGATCGGGCCGAGCGCCTCGATAGTAAATAGATGCATCTATGGTTCGCGCCGTTCCACCCTATGGCAGTGCAGAGTTTAATATTATGTTGAATCGGGCCGTACTACCTCGACATAACTTATTCATGATAATTCTTTAGTACACACTCTATGATTGTTATTGCTTAAATGTCTTGAAATGTAACTTTTTCATGATGATCCCGATATTTGCAATTATAATTGTGAAAGGACTTATATCTTCCTGTTCTTGAGATTTCAGAATTTTTTTCATGCAAATCCACGCTTAGTATAATATTTTAATATATTATTGTTAGCATATTGAGTGTCAAGTCGACCCCTCGTCACTACTTTTTCGAGGTTAGACTGGATACTTACTAGGTACATATTGTTTATGTACTCATACTACGCTTCTGTACTTAATTGTACAGGATCTGAGGCTGGTGCAACTAGTTACCCGCTTGACGCGCATACTTGATATTGGTTCGAGACTTCACAGTGAGTTTCTCCCCATCCGAGCCGTTCAACAGCATTGCCGGAGTTTCTCTATTTTGCTTGTATCGTCTACACTATCTCAGACAGTAGGATAGCCATCTTTTGTACATTCTACTAGTTGCCCACATACTTGTGACACTAGATCTTGGCACACACATTAGTAGACTACTATTTTTGGGTTGTATTTCTATAGTTACGAGTATCTTTAGCTGTTTCCGTATTTGTTTGTCTTGAAAATCCGTTAAGTACTAAATGCTTTGAATTTAAGTAAAGTTAGTCATTGTAATTCCTAAAAAAAATGAAAAAATAACTAAGTTGTTCACGATTGACTTGTCTAGCAATGGTGCTGGACGCCATCACGTCCTGATATGAAACTGGGTCGTGACAACATAGTATCAGAGCTCTAGGTTCACGTAGGTCTCGCAAGTTATGGGCAGGTCTAATAGAGTCTTGCGGATCAATGCGGAGACGTCCATACTTATCTTCGAGAGGCTATAGGATGTTAGGAAAACTACTCTTTATTCCTCTTTTATCGTGCAATTGATGGTATACTAATATTTTCATTCTATTCTCTCACAGTTGGTGAGGACGCGCGCGGTAGACGTTCCAAACCCAGGAGAAGTTGCTCCCCATGTTCTTAGAGGCCAAGGCCGAGGTCGGGGGAGGGCACTGACCCGAGGTAGGGAACGAGGGTGCCCCAGAGTTACCCTGGCACCACCACCAGTGGATCCAGTGGAGGATTCCATCGTCGAGCAGAAGGGAGAGGTTCATGCAGCAAAGCTAACCCCGGTAGATTGCATGGCAACACCAGGCTTCTAGGAGGTCATGGGCTGCATGCTGCGGTTCATGGATTCTATGACCCATGCTGGTTTATTTCCAGCAGAACTAGCCACATCTCAGGAGGGAGAGGGAGCACAGAACCCTACTGCTCAGGCTCCTGGGCATGCAACTGCAGTGTATCAGACTCCGGGTACACTACCCGCGGAGGGGGCCCAGCTAGTTGCAGCAGTTGTGCATGAGCCTAGATCAGCTGCGGACGGTGAACCGCAGAAGCTACTGGACAAATGGACTAGATTACACCCACAGTCTTTGGAGGCGAGCGTCTTGAGGATGCCCAGGACTTCATTGATAGGTGCAGGGACAAGATGCACAACATGAGGATATTTGAGTCTCATGGGGTGGACTTCACTACCTTCCATCTGGAGGGCAGGGCCCGTAGATGGCGGCGGTCTTATCTTCTTGGCATACTAACAAGTTCTCCTCCCATGACCTAGGGACAATTCACACATTTTTTCTTGGATAGATATATTCCACCCTCCGGAAGGGAAGAGTTGCGGTATCAGTTATAGCATCTCGAGCAGGGTCAGATGCCAGTGACCGATTATGATGCGAGGTTCTCTGAGTTGTCCCGCCATGCACTTATGATACTTTCTACTGATGCAGAGAGAGTGCGGAGGTTTGTTGCGAGGTTTCACTCTGGTATTAAGGCTAATATGGCCCGGGAGGTTGAGATGGAGACTCCTTATCAGCTGGTATCGGAGATTGCTCGGAGGATTGAGGGCTATCATCAGAGGGGTAGAGAGCAGATGCGGAAAGATAAGAGGGCCCGTGTCTCTGGAGAGTTTAGAGGTGCCCCGGCTAGAGGCAGAGGTCAGTTTGGGAGGGTCCAGCTCAGAAGGCCCCTATATTCAACACCACCACCTCCTCGAGGTGCTCCAGTGAGGCCTTATTTCAGTGCGATGCAGGAGTGTTCTTATCGCCCACCAGGTATTCAGGGTCCTTCCGGTAGGTCTTCAGGTCATCAAGGACAGAAGTTAGGGTAGCAGGTCACCGCACCGAGAGGTTGTTTTGAGTGTGGGGATCTTTGTCATGTGTGGAGATATTGCCTCAGGCTTCGGGGCAAGGCAGTGCAGCAGGGTCAGCAGCCCATGATTTCGTCTCCATCATCCGCGCTAGCTGTTCGGCCACCGAGAGGCGGAGGTCAAGAGGGTAGAGGTCATCCTAGAGGTGGAAGACAGTCAAGTGGAGGCCAGCCAGCCGACACTCCATCTAGATTCTATACTTTTCCAGCCAAAACAGATGTAGTGGCTTTAGATGCCGTGAACACAAGTATCATTTCTGTCTGTGGTAGTGATGCTTCGGAGCTATTTCATCTAGGTTCTACCTATTTATATTTATCATCTCTGTTTTCTCATTTCCTGGATATTCCTCATGAGTTCTTGGGTACTCCTGTTTATGTGTCCACTCTTGTGGGCGATTCTGTGGTTGTGGATCAGGTCTATTGGTCCTGTGTAGTCACATTCTGTGGCCACAATACTAGAATAGACCTTTTGTTACTTGATATGACCGACTTTGAGGTCATGCTGGGCATGGACTGATTGTCTCCATATCACTCCATCCTTGATTGCCATGCCAAGACTGTTACTTTAGCGATGTTGGAGTTGCCCAGGTTGGAGTGGAATGGTTCATCTGTCAGTACCTTTAGTCGAGTTATCTCTTTCCTGAAGGATCGACATGGTCGAGAAGGGTTGCTTGGCTTATCTATCCTATGTTCGGGATACTACCTCAGAGTCTCCGATGATTGATTCAGTTCCAGTGGTTCGGGAGTTAACCGATGTGTTTCCTTCTAACCTTCCAGGCATGCCGCTAGATCGTGATATTGATTTCTGCATTGACTTGGATTCACTCGTACCGTATGGCTCTGAAAGAATTGAAGGAGTTAAATGAGCAACTTGAGGAGTTTCTAGCAAAAGGGTTTGACAGACCGAGTGTATCATCTTGGGGTGCACTAGTATTATTTGTGAGGAAGAAGGATGGGACTATGCAGATGTGCATTAATTACCGCCAGTTGAACAAAGTTACCATCCATAACAAGTACCCGCTGCTGTGCATTGATGATTTGTTTGACTAGTTGCAGGGTGCTAGGGTGTTTTCTACGATCATCTTGAGATCGGGGTACCATTAGCTGAAGATTCGGGACTCAGATGTTTCGAAGACTGCCTTTTGTCCTAGATATGGTCATTATGAGTTTCTAGTGATGTCCTTCGGCTTGACTAATGCCCCAGCAACATTTATGGACTTGATGAACAGGGTGTTCAGGCCTTATATCAATTCCTTTGTTATTTTCTTCATTGATGACATCTTGATTTACTCATGCAGCCCGGGGGAGCATGAGCAACATTTGAGAGTAGTGCTCCAGACTTTGCGGGAATAGAAGTTGTATGCTAAGTTCTCCAAGTGTGAGTTTTGGTTGGATTCTATGGAATTATTGGGACATGTCGTATCAGGCGTCGGTATTAAGGTGTATCCTAAGAAGATTGAGGCATTTTAAAGTTGGCCTCGTCCTACTTCGACGACCGATATCAGAAGTTTCTTGGGGTTAGCTGGTTATTACCGTCAGTTTGTGGAGGGCTTTTCATCCATTGCAGCACCTTTGATTAGCTTGACCCAGAAGGGTGCTCCGTTCCGATGATCCGATGATTGTGAGGCGAGCTTTTAGAAGCTCAAGACAACTTTGACCACAACACTAGTTATAGTGTTGCCTTCCGGTTTGGGGATGTATACATTTTATTGCGACGCTTCACGTGTTGGTTTGTAATGTGTATTGATGTAGGAGGGGCGAGTTATTGCATATGCTTCACATCAGCTGAAACCCCATGATAAGAACTACCATGTGTACGATTTGGAGTTGGCTGCAAGTGTTCATGCTCTTAAGATTTGGAGGCATTATTTATATGAGGTGTCTTGTGAAGTTTATACCAACCACCGCAGTTTGCAGCACTTGTTCAAGCAAAGGGATCTCAATTTGAGGCATCACAGATGGCTTGAGTTACTAAAGGACTATGACATCACTATTCTTTATCATCCGAGCAAGGCAAATGTAGTCGCAGATGCCTTGAGCAGGAAGGTATAAAGTATGGGTAGCTTGGCATTCATTTCAGCAGAGGAGCGACCACTAGCTCTAGATATTCAGTCCTTGGCTAAAAAACTTGTGAGGTTGGAAATTTCATAGCCCAGCCGAGGTCTTGCATGTGTTGTTGCTCAGTTTTCATTATTGGGGCAGATCAAGGCCCGACAGTTTGATGACCCGTACTTGGCAGTTCTTAGAAAGACGGTACTACAGGGTGGTGCCAAAGAGGTTTCTATTGGCGAGGATGGTGTCTTGAGACTCCAGGGTCTTATATGTGTTCCTAATGTCGATGGCTTGGGGGAGAGGATTATAGAGGAGGCGCACGGTTCTCGGTATTCTATTCATCCAGGTGCTACGAAGATATATCGGGATCTGAGACAACAATATTGCTGGCGGAGGATGAAGGACATATTTGAGTATGTTTCTAGGTGAAATTGCCAACAAGTTAAGTATGAGCACCAGAGGCCAGGAGGCCTACTCCAGTAGAAGACTATACCCGAGTCATCACTATGGATTTCGTGGTTGGATTGCCGCGGACCTTGCGGAAGTTCGATGCACTTTGGGTCATTGTTGACAGGATGACCAAGTCGGTTCCACTACTTATACTTCAGAGAGGCTGGCTCAGATTTACATTCGGGAGATAGTCCGCTTGCACGATCTGCCTGTTTCCATCATATCAGATAGAGGCCCTTAGTTCACTTCGCATTTCTGGAGAGCCGCTACAAAGTGAGTTGGGTACCCGTGTAGAGCTCAGCACTACGTTCCATCCTCAGAACGATGGGAAGTCAGAGCGGACAGTTCAGATCTTGGAGGACATGCTTAGATCATGCGTGCTTGACTTTGGGGGACAATGGGATCAGTTCTTGCCTTTGGCAGAGTTTGCTTACAACAACAATTATCAGTCTAGCATCGAGATGGCTCCATTTGAGGCTTTATATGGTTGGCGATATCGTTCTCCCATCGGGTGGTTTGAGCACGGCGAGGCTAAGTTATATGGTACAGATTTGGTGAAAGATGCCTTGGAAAAGTTAAAGTTGATTCAGGAGCGGCTCTGCACAACACAGTCTAGATAGAAGAGTTACGCTGATCAGAAGGCGCGTGATGTATCATTCATGTTGCGCGAGAAGGTCCTCTTGAAGGTCTCGCCGATGAAGGGTATTATGAGATTCGAGAAGAAGGGCAAGCTGAGCCCCAGGTTTATTGGCCCATTCGAGGTGTTAAGGCGAGTTGGGGAGGTTTCTTATGAGCTTGCTTTACCTTCTAGCTTATCAAGGTTTCATCCGGTATTTCATATGTCTATGCTTCGAAGGTGTCACACCGACTTGTCTCATGTGTTAGATTTCAGAACTATTCAGCTAGATGAGAGCTTGGGCGACGAGGAGGAGCCAATTGCTAGTGTTGATAGACACGATTTCCAGTTGAGGTCCATGAGGATTTTCGTAGTGAAGGTCCAGTGGAAGGGCCAACTGATCACGCCCAACTCTAGTCCTAAAAAGGATAAGCGGTTGCTGCAAATATAATTCGTTCTATAAGTCCGGAGTCGAATCCCACAGAGAACTAAGGTTTCGCTATGACTGTTCAATATCACCAATAAGGCAAGCTTGAACAATTTCTAAATTATAAAGATTGAGATTTATATTTTTTTAAACTAATTAACTAACAATTACTAGAAAGCGGTAAAATTATCAACTAACAATACTAAAGGTTGGAGACAAGATTAAGGAGGTCTAGAGTTATGATTTTCCCAAATGTTGGAATCCTTCCTGCTATGTTCCCTACAATTTCGCCTATGTATTCTCTGCTGATCGTGAGAAATATAGGTGCCGTAATTCTCTCTCGAGCAACTACAATAATTTACTAGACATATTCTCTCGAACTACGCTAGTTGGCTTTATCTAACCGCAAATTATGACCACGTCAAGGCTTTGTTATTTCTAAACCTACCTTTAAACCCGCTGTATTGATTTCTCACACACGTTAGGAGTGACGTTCTTCAGCAACCACCTAAATATGTATCCTTTCTCAAGCAATACATAATAAATAGGCAGAGTCAATCGATGTTCATTCAATCAACAACAATAAACAAGTAGTTGAACAAGTAGAGAAATCCAACGACTCAATTATATTAAAATATAACAAGAATTTATCCTACAAAAGGTTCCATCAAAATCCTAGATAAAAAATTAGCTATTCATAATGGTATGTAAAACTACAATACTAAAAGTCATAACTAACAATGAAAAATAGGAAGAGGAAGGAACAACTCGTAGAAGAATTCCCCGCCTTGCTCCTATTGTGTCTCTGCCTCCTTAGGCCGAATTTGTGTCAAAAGTCACAAAAATAACGTTTTTCTATGTATATATACGAAGTAGGGTCAGGCCCAAACAATTATACCTTCTCCTACGTGAAAAAGGACAATTTTCCGGGTCTGGACGACCGCGGACTCGGGCGCGGTCTTTACCCAGTGTACTGCCTCAGTCCACATTCAGGTCCGCGGTCGCGGTTTCGTCCGCATTTTTCACACTGTTACGTTCGGAATGTGGAAAACCGTAAAACATGAAAGTTGTATTCCTTTGAGTTAGCTTTCCAACCATATATTGTATAGGCCAAATGCAGTTCGGAAAAGAAGAGTTATGTCCATTTTACTAGACATTTCTTAATATGCCTACTCGATTCTTCGTTCGTTCTTAACTACCAAATTTTGATCCCCGAACACGATCCCGACTAATTCCTTGGGATTTTAATCAGACTTCAAAGATCCAAATTACTTGAATTCGTTCCATAACATCTACATAGCTTAGAATCACTCCTACGAGGCATAAAATACACAATTAGTGCAAAACACTGGCGATTAAAGCTCAAACTCAATTAAAGTGCAGTAAATTAGAGTGTAATAAGCGACTGAAATACCTAATTATATCCTATTATCACCAACCATTCGAGGAGGCTACTTGGGAGTCCTAAGAGGACATACGAAGCATATATCCACACTTATTCAGCACTCCAGGTTTGATTCTAGACCCGTTCGAGGACGAACATCTATTTAAGAGGTGGAGAATGTAATGACCCGATCGGTCGTTTTTCTTTCTAGAACCCCATTCCCCTAAATAAGGCTTCTTGTACATGCTTTTACTGATTTATGACTTGTGGGGGCGGTTAGTTCGGGATTTGGAAGAATTTGGGGTGAAATCGGAACACTTGGTTCCTTAAGGTTGGCTTAAAAAGTCAACTTTGACTTTGGTCAACAATTTGAGTAAACGACCTCGGAATCGGGATTTGACGATTTCAATAGGTTCGTATGATGATTTCAGACTTGGGCGTATGCCCAGATCGGGTTTTGGATGACTCAGGAGCATCTAATAGTGAAAGTTCGTTCTTGAAGAATTTAGAAGTTCTTTAAATTTGGTTTGGAATGTGTTTTGGTTATATCGAGGTCCAAACGGAAATTCAAGCCTGGGAATAGTTCCGTAATGTCATTTAAGACTTACACGCAAAATTTGGTGTCATTCCAAGTAGTGTAAGTACGATTCGACGCATTGAAGGTAAATTTAAGAACTTGATTAAATTGATTTTGGGATGCGATTCTTAGTTTTAATGTTGTTTCAGGCGTTCCGAGAGTTCGAGCGAGTCCGTTTTATGATTCCAAACTTCTTGGTATGTTTGGAAGGGGCCTCGGGAGAAGGTGGGGTAGGGGGGAGGGGGGTGCCATTATGATGATGTGCAAGTTGAGTTTAAAACTCAACAGGGATGCTGGTGCACCAGATCTGGTGTGCCCACACCTGCGAGCCAAGCCCCGTAGGTGCGACCCAAGGAAGGGAGCCCAGTTTCCGCAGATGCGGTTCCTTCTCCGCGGAATCGCAGAAGCGAAAGCCAGTCAGCATATGCGGCCCTAGCCGACCCTGCCAATTTCGCAGAAGCGGACACCTGGTCCGCAGAAGCATATTCGCAGGTATGGCTTATGCACCGCAGGTGCTAAAATCGCTGTGGCAGTGAGGTTCATTTATTATGGGACTTAGGCCATTTTTCATTCATTTTCTTCCATTCTAGGGCGATTTAAGATCTTCTAAGGAGGAGATTTCGACCTAGCCTTGTGAGGTAAGTAATCTCTACTTAATGTGAGTTTAATACATAGATTTTGAGTAGATGTTAACATGAAAATTTGTTGAAATCATGGTTTAGATGAAAAACCTAGGGTTTGATACAAATGACATTTTACCAAGAGATTGACCATGAAATTTAGTAGAGATCATATATTTATGTTCCTTGTGTTGTGGGTAACGACTTCCTTTGAAAATTTCCGAAATCCGAGCATGTGGGCCCTGGGGTGAATTTTTGGAATCTTGCAATTTCGGTTGGGAAATTATTTTAATAGTGGAGATATGAACTTTTGAGCTTAGATGTAACGACCCGGTCGGTGTAGAACCTGCATTATTATTATTGTTTTTGCCTTGTCATAGGTTGGTTATACTGTTTATGATGTGTTAGAGTTGGTTGGCTCGGGTTCGGAATGGTTGTAGTGAGAATTGAGACACTTAGTCTCTAAAGATAGCTTTATAGTTGGAAAAGTCAACTGAGAGTTGACTATTTGGTAAACGAACTCGGAATGCATATTTTATGGCTCGGATAGCTTCGTTAGGTGATTTGGGACTTAGGAGTGTGTTCGGAATATTTTTGTGATGCCCGGTGTAGAATTAGGCTTGAATTGGCGAAAGTAGTTTTTGGTGATTTTCGATCGGTAGTGGAAAATAGGCCATCGGGGTCGGAATGGAATTCCGAAAGTTGGAACAGGTTTGTAATAGCATTTTGGATATGTGTGCAAAATTTCAAGTCAATCAGATGTGTTTTGGTTGGTTTCGGCGTCGTTGGTGGAATTTAGGAATTTCAAAGTTCATAGGCTTGAATTTGACCTGCATTTCCTCTTAGTGTGAGAAAGCCAGGCCGAGGATGTGATTTTGGTGTTTTGATGTTGTTTTTGGTGTTTCGAAGGCTCGACTAAGTTCGAATGATGTTATGGACGTGTTGGTATATTTGGTTGAGATTTCCGAGGGCCTCAGGTGGATTTCGAAAGGTTAACGGATCAATTTAGACTAGAAGAAAAGCTGCTGCATTTTTTTTCCGCAGCAGCATGAACAGTAACTCGCGTGAACAATAACTCACGTGAACAGTAAAACTCGTGAACAATACCGCGAAGATTCTGGACAATGTATATATAACGAGCAGTCCGAGTTTTCTTCCATTTTTGAACGAGAATAGAGCTTTTGGGGAGATTTTTGAAGAGGAAAACGATTGTTCTTCATTGAGGTAAGAATTTTGGACTCCATAACTCGATTATATGTGATTAAGGACAAAATTAACAGTGTTTAATTAGGAAAAAATAGTAAAAAAAAGGTGAAACTAGAGCATGAGTTTAAGAGACCTTCTAGGGGTGATTTGAGGGGTCATTCGACTCCGATTTTGACGTTCTTTATATGTACAGAATCGTGAGATGATGAGGATCATTTTGGTATAAAATTTGTCGAGTTTCGAGACGTGGGATCGAGGGTCGGGTTTTGGCTAATTTCGGGTTTTGTGCATAAAGTTGATATTCTTCGATTGGAATTCATTCCCTTAGCATAATTTGATGTGAAAAATCTGAACTTAATAGATTTGGAGCACTCGGAAGTTGATTCGAGGGGCAAGCGTGTTGCATAGTAGCTTTTCGGGCTAATTTGAGGTAAGTAATGTCTTTAAATCCTGTCATGAGGGTTTGAAACCCCGAACTTCACATCCTTTCACGGTTTTGGAGTGACGCACACACTGGATGACGAGTGTGGGGCGTGCACGAATTGGAAGTTTGGAAATATGTTCCTTTTCAGGCAACAATTGAGTTGCGAAACTACTTTTAAAGCATATGTTAAATAATATTACTATGTTTTGACATATTTGGGCCATGTTTGGGGCCTAATGCCGATCTGTTTTAACCCCGTGGGGCTATTTTATGATATTCTCACTATTTTGATCATGATTTTATACTAAGTCCTTCTTGTTAAATTGTTGACATTCAGATTTGTTGAAATTGCTATTCCTTGAAATGAAATACTGTTTTGGGTCGAGAACCCCGTTTATTTATGGCCCGAGTGGCATGTTGAGAGTGTCTGACTGGGTGAGGCCGAGGGCCAATATTGAGAGGATTTTTATGATATGAGAGAGGCCGAGAGCCTGAGTGATTGATGCCATGATTTGGCTTGTTTATAGCGCTTGGGCTGTAGGAGCCCCTCCGGAGTTTGTACACACCCCTAGTGAGCGCAGGTACCTACTGAGTGCGAGTGCCGAGTGCTGACTGCTGAGTGCCGAGTGACGAGTGCAGAGTGCCGAGTGACGAGTGATTGGGAGGCATGAGTGACTGTGAGGTGCTGAGTGACTGTTACTGAGTAATGGTGAGGTGCTGACTGACTATTTATGAGTGATGATTTGGCCCGAGGGGCGGTTATGACGCTAATTTTTACTGAGTTTTGATTATGATTCACTTCACTCTTCTATACGGATATTTTGGGAGTTTTACTAAGAAACGTTTGAAAATATACTTGTTCAAAGGATTTTCAAGGAAATTGGTTTTCAAACTTATGTATTAAAAGTATACTTTACTCAGACTCTGTGTTTTACTATTGGTGAATTGGTGTTTTGTGCTGTGCGTTTCTTATCTTCAGACTTGATTTGTTTTTATTACTATTGAGTTGGCATACTCATCATTACTCCCTGCACCTCTGTGTGCAGATCCAGGTACTGGTTCTGAGAAATAGCCATCCGAGTTCATTCATCGGCATCATTTGGGATTTCGAGGTAGCTGTCGAGCGTCCACGGCTTCTCCATTTCCCTTCCTTCATTAGTATTTAGTATTTTGTTCTGAGACATTGTTTTACGACATTAGCAGTATTGTCCTTATTCTTAGATACTCGTGATCAGTTGACTCCAATTCTGAGGAAGGGTTTTAGACTGTTAGATTTTATTATGCTTTGTTAAAGACTTAGAGAAAATTTATACTTGCTATGGAATATTATTAATGATTTTGAGGGGATTTTATTAAAAGAAATGTGTAGTTATGTGATAGTGGCTTCCCTAGTTCCACGATAGGCGCCATCACGACCAGTTAGGATTTGGGGTCGTGACATTAGATTAATTAGTTTATGTAATGTTTGACTAGTTTCGAGTCGTTCGACGTCAAGTTTGGAGGTTTGAGCGCATTCTTGAAGTGAGAAGTAGGATTTGAGACGAGGTTAGTCTCCTTTCTAACCTTCTAAGAGGGAATTAACCCCATAGGCGAATTAAATAAATGCGTGAACCTATTTATAAAGGGATACGTACGTACGAGGTGACGAGAGTCCGTACGTATCTACTATTATGTTATCGTCCGGGTAGTTTAGGACCCGTATCATGCTTTATTTGAAATGGTTGTGCCCTTACTTGTTAAATTGATTATTTGAGTCATGTTAGAATTTGATAAAAGGATTCGTAAAAGGTTAAGTTCACCTATTTGAAGAATTTATTGGAATACTTGACTATAAAATGAGAAATTATATTTCCTTGAAAAAAATTGTTATTTGTGGATCGGGCCGAGCGCCTCGGTAGTAAATAAATGCATCTATGGTTCACGCCGTTCCACTCTCTGGTAGTGCACAATTTAATATTATGTTGGATCTGGTCGTACGACCTCGACATAACTTGTGCATGATAATTCTTTGGTACACTCTATGATTGTTATTGCTTAAATGTCTTGAAATGAAACTATTGCATGATGATACCGATATTTGCAATTATAATTGTTAAAAAAGGACTTATATCTTCCTGTTCTTGAGCTTTCAATATTGTTTTCATGCAAATCCATGCTTAGTATAACATTTTAATATATGATTGTTAGCCCTAGTGAGTGTCAAGTCGACCCCTCGTCACTACTTCTTCGAGGTTAGACTGGATACTTACTGGGTACATATTGTTTATGTACTCATACTACGCTTCTGTTCTTAATTGTACAGGATCTGACGCTGGTGAATCTAGTTACCCGCCCGACGCGCATACTTGATATTGGTTCGAGACTTCACGGTGAGTTGCTCCCCTTCTGAGCCGTTCAACAACATTGCTGGAGTTTCTCTATTTTGCTTGTATCTGTCTACACTATCTCAGACAATAGGATAGTCATCTTTTGTATATTCTACTAGTTGCCTGCATACTTGTGACATTAGATCTTGGCACACACATTAATAGACTACTATTTTTGGGTTGTATTTCTGTAGTTATGATTTCCTTTAGCTGTTTTCGCTTTTGTTTGTCTTGCAAATCCATTAATTACTAAATGCTTTGAATTTAAGTAAAGTTAGTCGTTCGAATTCCTAATAAATATGGAAAGCTCACTAAGTTGTTCACGGTTGACTTGTCTAGAAACGGTGCTGGACTCCATCATAGCTTGATATGGAATTGAGTCGTGATAGTTTTAATCGTATGATAAATTTGAAAAATTATTAAATTGGATTCTTGTCACGACCCCAAATCCTAACAGGTCGTGATGGCGCCTATCGTGGAACTAGGCTAGC